>PVLD010011626.1:0-55656 GCA_004027595.1 Dinomys branickii
AGATCTAGTCCTAAGGCAGTAGTCCTTAGACACTGAGGAGTGAGGTCTACACATGCAGATATTCAGGCTCCACGATCAGTTAGATTTCCTGGGTGTGGGCAGGGGAAGGCCTGGAGGTCCGCATGCTTCATAGCCTCCCATAACTGTGACGCAAGTGGACAGGTGACCGCACTGGAAAAGATAGAGCTGAAGGAACATAGAACAGATTAGTGGTTGCCTGGGGCTGGGAATTGGGTAAGGGGCTGGGATACACTACAAAGAGGCAGGCAGGAATTTTTTGGAGAGAGGGAAATATTTTTTATCATGAGTACATTCCCCAAAGCTTGTATACAGTAGTTAAGCCCTCAATTTTACCCTCTAGGCAGAAGATTTAAAAAGGGTTAGGGAGAAAAATAGAAAAATAGAAGAAGAGGAAGAGATTAAAAGATGGCTGGAAAGACAAAGGAAGTTTATGCAAACTTTGGGAAATGTGAAGAAGACAGGAGGGAAGGAAGAAATAACCATAGAGTAGCAACAAAGACATCATGTTCACACTCATATAAAAATAAGAACAAATAATCAAGAGAAAACAGCAAAAAACAAGAAAAGAAAAAAATAAAGTAAGAGAAAAAATGTTCGCCTCAAGGCACATCTGTGCTGTCACTGGTAGACACAGTAGGCAGATAGGGCCTAGATCTGAGCTGATTAATCCCAGCAACCCAGCTGTAGCTTAGAGCAGAGTAGTGGGTAATCCCACTGAGCCTGCACCTCTAGTTCCACCCAAGTTCAGGCTGTTTTCTGGCTGTGAGGCTGGAATCAGATTTGTTCAGACTGTGGCAATCTGTGCTATCTCATGCCAGCGTGAACTCGGCTCCCTGACCCTGTCACTTGGAATTGCTAGATGGAGCTGGCCTGCAGCTGTTCTGAGTTCCAAGCCCAACTGGCCTCTCACCAAGATGGCTACCAGCCAATCACCCTCTCCTGGGGGATATCTGAACCCAAATAACTTGCCAGACATTGCAGTCTGCTGCATCCACTGCCGCATTCCATTGGCACGTTTCTCCGTGGAGGCCTCTGAGGTCACTAGTGTCACCATGGTTCTGCAGGTTCGAGCTGCTCCTCCCCCACAGTGAGTCGAGCTGGGTTGCTTGGGTCCAGCTCCATCCTTTGCTAGCTGTGTGACCTTGGACAAATATCTTAACCTCTCAGTGCCTGTTCTTTGTTTATAAAATGGAGAAAGAAATGGTACCTATCTCAAGAAGTTATGTCAGTTTGCAAGTTATTTTATTGTAAAACTTTTAGAATAGCAGCTAGTGTATAATGGGCTTCCAAAAAGGGTTTGCATCTCCTCCCTAGGAACCTTTCTTGAGCACTCTGGCCCTCACTGGCCCCTTGCAGGTTGGGGTTCTGTTGAATTCTATGAACCCTTCACTCTCCATCTGTAAAAAATAGAGATGGTCTCAGAGCTGTGGTGGGAGTCAGGGGGACGATATGAGCAGTGCCTGGTACTTGTCTTCATTTGGGTTCTTCAGGAAGCAGATCCTGAGACAAGATTCAGTGGGCAAGTAATTTGCTTGGGAAGTAACCCCAGGAAACAGCACTAGGAGAGGATATGGGGCAGGGAACGGAAGGAAGTTCAGCCTAAGGAGAAACTAGAGAGGTGGGTTCTCCAGAATACAGGAGTGTACTGGGAATAGCAGTGTGACCTCCTGCCTCAGCCTCCTGAGTGCTGTGATTACAGGCGTGTGCCACCCATGCCTGGCATAGGTGCTGTTTTGAAACACGTTTTAATATCTTGAATATGGGTGCTCATTGCAGCAGTAGGCAGTAGCACCATCAGTGGTTGGAAGAGGCCACTGCTGGATAAATGTCTGTGTTCGAGCAGCTTATCTGGATCCTACAAGTGGCTTGTTTGGGGCTCTGCGTTTTTGAAGAGTTCTTTGCATGGTTCTTGTAGACATGTATACAGGACATTCTGGTGATAACTCCAGAGATGTAGACGCATGGCCTCCTGGCTCCATTTTGTCAGGATTTGACATCGGAGACTCTACCTTGTTTTCGATAACTTCCACAGAAGTGAGCAAGTGCCTCGTTGGGATGATGACAGCTGTGGGTGAGTGGAGCTTAATATCCCTAGAAACTTGGAGAGAAACAGCAGAAAACATCTCAAACGCAGGGAAGAGAGTGGTGTCTTCCCAACCAGGACAGAGGAAATTGTCATTGGTCGAGAGCTGCTTCCAGGGGCATTCACGCTTTGACACTGCAAGCTTGTTTGAGTGGCTGAATATATTTCCACAGCCGGAAATCAAGCCCTGGGGAAGAGAGGCAGGTGTTCCCAGCAAGCCGACCTTGGCTTGTGGGGGTGAATGCTGGGAGGACAGAGTAGCACAGTGTCTGCCACAGGCATGTCAACGTGCCTCCCCACGAAGCTCCGTTTCCATGGCACATTCCCCTGATGAGAATACGGCTTCTTGTAAATTGGCCCGGCCACTTTTGTCACGCAACACAATCCAGCTGGTCCCCTCTGTCATCTTCTCTGTCTTTGCCAGTTCCTCCTTGGCATGCCATCCTGCACGCTGGTCACTCTGCCCTTTCCACAGAGGTTTAATAAATCAACAGAAGAGAATTACCCCTGACTCGTTTTGGATTAACACATGAATGCCCATTTACTGCGGACGAGGTCTTGAGATGCCTGTAGGAGAAGGTCACCCAGGCGGTGGTGGGACCAGACCAAGTTCTGATCTATGACCAACTCGGCAGATGTCAGGTGAAGTAACGGAGAGACCAGGGATCACCCAGTGTCCCACTCCTGCTGGGGGATGGGGTGTCCAGTTGGATTGTTTAGTGCTCTACTTCTCATGGGGATTGGGGGCCCAGGAGTGGCCAGGAGCCATTCTGCTGTGGCGTGGGTGTGGTCTGTGTTCACCAAACACCCTGAACTAAAGGCTTGGTTCCCAGGTGGTGCGTTTGGGAGGTGGTGGTGGAATCTTGGGGAGCTGGGGGCCATGGGAAGCCTCAGATGACTGGGGGAGGGGTGTGCAAACTCTTGAGGGAGGATTGCTATATAAGCAGCACGCTTAGTTCCTCCCATTCTCTTTCTCTCTGCCTCTGGCTTGAGATGTGACTGCAGTGTGTGCTGTTACTCACTGCCCTCAGCAGATGCCAAACAGACACCCACTTTGCTTTGTGTTCCTGGGGAGCGAACCCAGCACCTCTTGCATGCCAGCCAAGTGCTGTACCACTAGCTATGTCCTTAACCCTGCTCTTTGACTTTGAATCTCCAAAACTGAACAAATCAATCTTTTCTTTTTATGTTAGTTACCTCAGGTATTTGTCATAGTAACAGAAAACGAATACTCCACGCTTCCTGGGATTACAGGGGGACGGGATGAGCGGATGACCCACTGCTTATGGGAGCTTGTGAGCTGTTTCAAGAACGAACACTGTCTTGGTTACTGTTCTCTTGTTGCTGAGACAAAATACCCAACATCCAAAATGAAGAAAGGAAAGGTTTATTTAGCTTACAGTTTGTGGAGGTTTCAGTCCATACTTGGCTGGTTCTGAGGCAGAGTGGCACACGGCAGTGGGCAAGTGTTCATGGCAGCAGAGCACAGCAAAAACCACAAGAGCAAAAGGGAGGAATGGCTGCAAGCAGCCTCCTTTTCTCCCCTACATTGTAAACAGCCTACCCCACCCAGGGGGCGAGTATCTCTCACATAACCTCCATGCCCTCCACTTCCACAGGTTCAGGATGTGTACAAAGTAAGCACCTGGCTTCCTGCTGAATCACTCAGCCAAACCTCTGGACTCCCCAAGTTGACACAATGTATCAACCATAACAAACATCAGTGTTTTTCAAGGGCTGGGATTACAGGCGCCCACCACCATGCCCTGCTGGTCACCAGTGTTTTTGATGTGGCTTGGAGCAGTGGAGGGGCACCTTACCTTCGCTTGTAAAATGGGTATGATACCTTACAGAGCTGAGTAACCAAGCTTTCTGTCTTTAGTGCCTGCATGGTACAGACGAGGTGTAGGCAAACTTTTTTGGAAAGGGCCAGGCATTAAATACTTTGCCTTTGTGGACCATGTGTCTTTGCTGCATATATTAGAAACTGCCCTGGTAGCATTAAAACCACCACAGGCAACACATAAGCATTATAAAACCATGTGCTGACTACTGGTGTAGAGAATGGCTGGGATGGGAGAAATTTTATTTCTCCTTCCCAGAGGGAATACATGTTTGTTTTTTTTTTTAAGTTGATCCTTATGTCTTCCTTTGGTCCCAGTGTATCAGTCAGCTTTCCTGTTGCTGGGACACAGTATACGACACCCACAGAACAAGAGGTTCATTTTAGCTCACAGGATTCCTTACAGGTTACACTGCCCCCCAAGGCAGGCGCATCATAGTGGAAAGGGTTGGTGGAGCAAAATTCCTTGGCTCATGGCGGCTGGGAAGCAGAGCAGAACAGTGCTAGGGAGGAAGAAGTGGGGGTCCAGTATGGACCCCAAACCACGCTTCCATGACCCACACAGACACACACAGAAGTGTGTGCAACTGCTGTCAAGGGCGGATCCCAAAGCCAGTCCAACGGACACTCTACTGTAACTGTCCTGTGCAGCATGGGGCCTGGCACATCGGAGGCGCTCAGGAAATGATTGCTGAGGAAGAAACCAGACATATGACCTAAGGAAGAGAATGGGCTGCATACCCCCACGGGGTCAACTTCTGCATGAGGTCTGGGCTTAAGACCCTTCCCCTCTCTGAGCCTCTGTCCCATAATGTGGACACAGTAATGAAGCCCACTGTAGAGGTCACTGGAAATATTAACAGAGATGGTGGGGGAAAAAGTATAAAAAGTATGGATACTGAAAAAAAATATTTTTTGAAAAGAAAGCATGGCTAAAACCTCCCCCATTCATGATTTTGAACCCAGGGACCTTAACCCTTAGTTTGCGTGGACTGATGGCCATTTCTCATCTCCTTCTGTCTGCAAAGCAGCCATCTCTGGCCTCTCTCAGGCTCTAGGAGGAGATGGGGGAGGCACAAGGAGACAGTCTGTCAAGAGGGTGAAAGGGGGTGTCAAACTCCCTGTTCTGAATTCAGGGCCAGGCTGGCAGTGAGTGCAGACAATCACTTTTTGCCCCAAGGGCTCAGAGTTGGCTGTAATGAATGGCCAGGAAAGGTGCCTGCCAATTATTTTTCCACTCAAGGTGCAGAGATTATAGAAACATGACCAAGCCCATTTCAGATCCAGGCCTTCCAGTGCTGGCAATCACAATACAGCGCTCCCTTCCAGGAGAGGGTTGGGAGCTGGGGGCGGGGGGGGCAGTTTCTTCTTTTAAGGAATGCTCAGACTTGCAAGTGTGCTCAGAGAATTCTGTGTTTGCACAGAGAAGCAGCTAAAGCAAGGAAGGACATGAGCATCTCAGTGTGGGTTGTCCTGGAAGTAGGTCCTGGGACAGACATTCAGGTATGCACAGTGCATCTGGGAGGTGCTCCTAGGAAACATGATTAGGAGGGTAGGAAATTGAGAAGGGGAAGGGACCAGGCAGGTATATCATACAGGTATATTATCAAGCTCACAGAATTGATAAATACAGGTATACTCTTAAGCCAGTTACTTGTGGGTGGTGGGAGTGTAATCTTACCTGGAGACCCTGGGAAATGAGTCTTGAAATTACATCTCGAAATTTTCCTGTTTGAGGAATGAGGGAGCTGGAGTATATATACTGACTCTGTGATCATTAGTTAAGAGCTGCTCCAGGGCTGTTACTTACCCAGCATTCCTAGTCAATCTCATCTGGTAGCCAACAAGTGGTATTTCCTGAAATGGTAAAGCTTGGACAATGAGCCAGCTACGCACAGAATGTGCTACACATGGGTTGGGGGTTACTCTGGCTCAGGCATGTTGCCTTAGTGATCTCATTTAATTAAAAAAAAATTTATTAGTTAGTTACTTACTTCTAGAACACTAGGGATTGAGCCCAGGGCTTCATGCATGCTAGGCAAGTGTTTTACCGCTGAGCTACACCTCTAGGCCTTTTAGTTTGCTTTTATTTTTATACAATGTTTTATGGTTTTTAACTAGTACATAAATCTTGCTTGACCTCCTCTCCTAGATCCTATTTCTTAGGGCTATGATTGGATGAGATCGATGAAGTCTTCATTTCAGTTGCAAAACTTAAGGGGGCATCAAAAAAACATAGCAGTCAAATAGTGTTTTAGTACAATATTAAAAAGAAAAGCAATGCAAAAAATCCATGATGAGCAAAATATCAAAAATTTTAATCATTATAGGATCAGTAACCTTGCTGAGCTGAGTTGTACTGAAGCCTGGGGTGAAAGGAAAAACTCAGTAATATGATCTTGTTTGTCATGGATTTTTTGTGTTCCTTTTGATTTAAAAAAAATTATTTCCAGGCATGGTGGTGCATGTCTATAATCCCAGCCCTTGGGAGGCTGAGGCAGGAGGATGATTGTGAGTTCGAGACCAGCTTGGCCTACAAAGTGAGCTTAAGGCCAGTCTGAACTGCACAATGAGACCCTGTCTCAAAAAAAAAGTTACTGCATTAAAACATTACCTTGATTACCAACTTTATTTTGGTCCACCTTATATTTGGTGCCTTAGTCCGCCCTGTGTGACTGTAATGGATGACCACAGGCTAGATAATGTTTTTTTTTTTTTTTTTTGCTACCATGAATCAAACTCAGGATCTCTCACACTTGCTAGGCAGGCGCTACACCACTGAGCTAAATCCCCAGCCTGAGGCTGGATAATTTATAAAGAGCAGAGTTTTATTCAGCTCACAGTTCTGGAGCCTGAGAAGCCAAGAAGGTGGTACCAGCATCTGGTGAGGACTTTTTGCTGGTGGTGACTGCAGAATCCAGAGGTGCCACAGGGCTATAAGGTGAGGGTGCTCCTGAGAGGCAGCCTAATTTTCTTACGGACTCCTGTAACTAAGCCACTCCCCCAGTAAGCCATTAACACATGAATGGACGAATCTGTTCTTGAGGACAAAGCCCACCTCCCAACACTGTTACACTGGGGACTAGTTTCCAACACATGAAATTTTGGGGACACATTCAGATGATAGTAGTGTCTGGGTGAGTGTCTCATTCGCCTCACTCTAGTCCTGGTCCTGCTCCTCTTTCCTCACCCTCCCTCAGCTGTGTGTGTGTGTCTGTCTGTCTCTGTGTCTTTGTGTGTGTGTGTGTGTGTGTGTGTGTGTGTGTGGTGCTGGGTCTTGAACTCAGGGTTTCACACATGCTGGGAAAATGCTCTACCTTTGAGCTACATCCCCAGCCCACTTAATTTTTATTTCGAGGTGGGGTCTTACTAAGCTGCCTAGACTGGCCTCCAACTTGGGGTCCTCCTGCCTCAGCCTCCCCAGTAGCTGGGATTATAGGCCTGTGCTTCTGCACCCAGCCCCAGCTACAACACTCTTGATCTTTCAGGTCCATTTCCTAGGATCCCTCAAATCTGTCCTCTTTTTTTCCTTTTCTGTTGCTGCAGCTCCCCAGAAGTTCTCTCTTTTCAAGTCTCCCTTTGGCGACAAGAATGGCCTTTTGGGTTTTCACGTGAGCTCTAGCATGTCCACTTTCGACGTTATTTTTGGCAAACATGGTCTTGGCTCTTTTCCTGACCCTCTGATTTCCTTCATGTCTCCAAGTCTTCCTGCACTCCATATGTTCTCATGCTCATATGAGATCTCTTATTCATTCATGGTCATCCTGTTTGCAGAGGCTCTGTTTTGGGGGCTAAGCCATGATGGATTCCCCAGTCCTGCTGACATTCCTCTGTGCCACAGCTGCTCATCTGGCGCCTCAAGGCTGGTCTCAGACCTTCAGCACCACAGAGCCCCTCTGATCTTTCCTTATTCTTCAGCTGCTTCTTTACTTTCCACATGGGCCCTAGGGCTGAGGTGTCTCGACAGACGCAGGCCATGGCTTCTTTCTGTACATTTGCCTGCTTCCTGGCTTCCACCTCCAGGTCTAGAAGAGGACACTTCCTGCGGGAGGACACGTTCCTGACCTCACCCACTGACTCCCATCTCACCTGTGCTCGTAAGAAACTTCAGGCTCAGACCCCCAAGCTCTGCCTTTGATATGGAAAGAGATTTTGGAATTCAGAATCTCTTCCTGACCCCATTCAGGCCAGTTTTTAAGATAATTGTCTCCAGTTGGGCATGGTGGTGCATGTCTGTAATCCTAGCATTTGGATCATTGCAAGTTTGAGACCATCCTGGGCTACAAAGTGAGCTCAAGGCCAGTCTGAACTGCCTATTGAGACCCTGTCTCAAAAAAAGAAAAAAAAAAAAGATAATCGTCTCCAGCTAGGGAGGGATATAGCTCAGCAGCACAGTACCTGTCTGGCAAGTGCAAGGTCCTGAGTTCGATTCCTGATACAAAAAAAAAAAGATAATTGTCTCCATACAGACTTGAACTCGGCTGAGCCATGATTTTATTTCAGGTGGTCTCACTTCTCTTAAACTACTAAAGTCTGACTTAATGGAGTTGGGGATATGGGGAAAGGTACACAGGGCATCATGATCCACAGAGTTGAAAAGTCATAAATCTGTTTGATAGTTTCAAAACATTATCCCCTCCAGGCGGGGTGGTGCATGCCTGTAATCCTAGCACACAGGAGGCTGAGGAACGAGGATTGCTGTGAGTTCAAGGGCAGTTTGGCCTACATATTAAGTATAAGGCCAACCTGAACTAATAGTGAGGCCCTGTCTCAAACAAACAAATAAACAAACAAACAACCCCCCAAAAACCCAAAAAATAAAACAGAAAAATGAAAAAAAATCCAAAACATAAAAACAACCCCAAAACCAAACCAGAGCATTATTCCCGTTGCACAGTTAAGAGGACTCCATGTTCCCAATACTTTTTCTCACCCTGGCATGCATTATTTCTAGAGGATTCTGGCAAGTTCTGATGAGCATTTCCTCCCCATGTCAGGATGATATTTCCTCTCTTATATTTGCCTTGGGCAACTGGTGGGTCATGAGCTCACTTATTTAAATTCTGAGTGGACACATGAGCTTCTTGAATTGCTGGCAGTGAAATTGAGACTTTGGGAGGGCATTTCAGTGAGGAAAAGGAAGACCTGCTTTCCAACCCTGGACCTGACAGTGTCTAATACCCACTGAATAGATAACGGGGAAACAATATTACTTAAATGGATGGTTGGAAGGATTAGACAGGATGATGTGAATTTCACATACCGCTGGCCCACACTGAGGACTCCCGTTCTGGTCCTCTGCCTCGCTAACTCCCTGCCTCCTTACCCTCTTGTGTCTCCTGCTCTTTGAGCTGAGCCTCTCAGCCTGGAATTCTGGGCTTCTTTGAGCAGAGCTTAGTTTGTTAATCCACTCAGCGAAGTTAATCCAGCTCTGGAGTTCTAGCGCATCCAACTGCTGCTGAACAGTGCAGTGATTAGGCATAAGTGGGCTGAGGCTGATCAGATGACCGGTTACTACAGTGACTTTCTCAGCATGGAGCCGGTGCTGGTTTCCCAGGGCTGTGGTTGACTTTAGAGCTGAGAATTTGCCTGATACCATTCGGTTATTTGATTATCATCAACATTACACGTATATACATGTATATACACACAGTTTGGTTTCTGGCACCTGGGAATCTTGGCTGGGCAGAGGATGCCGGGTTAAGGGAGGTGGGTGAGAGAGCAGGGAGAGTCTAAAAGTCCTTGTATGTACCTCTGGCTACCCTCCTTCCCGCCAGCCACTCACTGTTCCATCCCTCATATACCGAGGCTCACTTTGTAACGTGAGCCTCTGCACACATTGTGAGGAGACGTAGTCTTCCAAAGTCTGGTGGGCCCGGTTGACCTCTTTACATTTCGGTGATGAACTGCCCTCCTCTCTCTCCCCTCTGCCCCAGCCCCAGCGACTTCCTTTTGATGACTAGAATACTCACCCTTTCCTTTTGCAGTGTCTCACCACCTGCCATGCTGGTCTGGCAGAGATGATGTCTTCTCTGGAGCTTAAACTTCATTGTGTCAGTTTGACTGGTTTGGAAGGCTACTAGGGGGCCGGTGGGATACATTTCTGGGGTTGTCTCTGTGGATCATGGAGGCATGACCTTGGGTATTATATCTGCTCTCTGCCCCTTCCTCTCTGGCACTGAGGAAGTGCTTTTGCTTCCTGACAGCCATGAGCTAAGCATCTTTCTCCACTGCTCCCCTCTGCCATGCCATGCCATCCAGCTTTGGAGCCAGCCAGCTGTGGACTAAAAGTGTGAGCCAAATAAACCTCTCCTCTCTCAAGATGCGAGTGTCAGGTCTTCTGTCCCAGCAATGAGAAAAGTGACTAGCACCTAGCCTCGTGGGCTGTCCGGCTGATCTCATTTGGGAATGATTTCTGGGGCCACATGTCCTCACTTTTTAGAAGTAGCTAGGGTTGGAAGCACCAAAACCTAGTGCTGGAGCTTTCATGGGACAAATCTTGGACTCATATTGCCAAGGTGAAGCCCAGCAGGTTCATTCTTTCCCTTGCGTGATTCTCTCTACCACTACTGAGGAGAAGTCAGGGAGCGGGTGAAACTAGTGCTCATATAGAACTTACCATATGAAAACTGTGTGAACTTGGACAAAGTAACCTTTATGTATTACAGTTTTCCCATCTTTGAAAAGGGAGTAACAGTAATAAAGAATTTATAATCCCAGTTCTTGGGAGACTGAGACAGAGGATCTCTGTGAGTTCAAGGCCAGCCTGCGTTACAAAGTGAATTCAAAGCCAACTTGAACTGCGTAGTGAAACTCTGTCTCAAAAAAAAATTTTTTTAAGCGCTATTAACATCTTGGGCTGGATAATTTTTTATTGGATGGAATGTGTGTTCTATATATTGTCGTCAGATGCTTCACAGCATCTACCCACTAGATGCCAGTAGCAAACCCAGTTGTGACAACCAAAGATGTCTTCAGACCTTGCCAAATGTTTCCGGGAGGAAAACTACATCTTTTCCTCTCTGTATTCCCCCTTCACTTGAGAACAACTCCAGTAATATCTGCTTTATAGGATTGTTGGTAGATTAATGAGATATTTTACATTAAGTGCCTATGATTATGCTTAGACTAGAGTCAGGACCTAACATATATATTTTAAAAATCTACTTTTGTTATTAGTAGTACCACACCAAAGGCTGCAGAAGTTTCAGGGGAGAGAGGTGCTTTGGGGGGCACGCAGGCCCAGGAAAACCCCCTTTTGTGCCAATGACATGCTAGAGCTGTGTTGTCCTTCTTAGGAAATTTGCAAAGCAGTTGTTAAATGTAGCCACCTTTAACATTAACAGAGGTAGAAGTATTTACACCAAGGCAACTGGTAAACAGTGACCAGCAGAATTTTAGTTTTTGGGAGCCACCTGCCTACCACAGTGCTTCTTTATTAATGAATGAAATAGCAAGATCCTGTAGTAGTTCTGCTAACTACTGCACTGACATTTTGGAATAGCCATGAACATGAAGGGTAATTTGAGACACCTGTAACAACTCTAATATGATATCAAATTGTGTGATTTCTAACAGTGCCCAAGTCTCAGGTACTTGTCACCCACATTCTGGTTTGCAGACAATGCTAAATTTCAGTTAGAAACAGGAGAAAATAAAAATGAAATCTTTTTTTTCATCTGCGGGCTTCCTTGCAATTCTGTCTATGGATTTCAGTTAAGAACTTCTGCTCTGAGGACACATGTGGTGGAAACATAAAGGAACCCCCTCTTTGGACTCAAATAGGCCTGGGTTTGAATGCTAAAGCTGCCAGTTACTCAGGTGAGTACTTACTTCCCTCAGCTTCTATAATAGGAACTGTGAAGGAGAAATCAGATAAACCTGGTACCCCCTATGCGTGTGTGTGTGTGTATGTGTGTGTGTGTGTGTGTGTGTGTGTGTGTGTGTGTGTGTGTGTCTTTGTGTATGTGTGTGTATTGTCTTTGTGTGTGTGTTGGGGGAAGATACTTTATAATAATAGCTCCCCTTCAACTCCAAGTTGCTGAAGAAATCTCTGTGGGTTGTTTTGTTTTTTTTTTTGGTACCAGGAATCAAACTTAGAACCTTGTGCTTGCCAGGCAGGCACTGTGCCACTGAGCTCTCTCCCCAGCCCTAGATGTCTGGATTTGAGACCCTACGGCTGGTGACAGATCATACCCCAGATGGCGCTCCTCACTTACCTTCATTTGTTTAGTTTCTGTCTGGATGAAATATTTGAGATTTGTACACCAGGCAGAACAAATAGAATTATGACTCACTTTTCACAAATTGTGTAGTGGATTTCACATACTTTCATGGCTGATTTTCCACCACATTTTAAATTGTTCCAAAATGTTTTCTTCTTCTTCCTTCGAGACAGTGGGACATATGTCCCAGCAGAGAGGGGGCGTGGTATCCCCCTCCCCTTGCCTTCCCTGCGGCAGGGCAGGCGAGAAACCACATTTCTCCCTTTCTCAGCCTGGAAGCTACATTATTCCCTGGCAGAGGACATTTTTCCAGCTCATTAGAATCTGGAGTTAAGATAAAGGAGGGCAGAGCCATTAGGTAGCAATTTATATGTAAATGTATAAGTTACCAAACAGAGAGACTTGGCTCTTGTTCTTTAGCAAACAGGCAAGTTGGGACCTTCTGGAAAACGTGTGCATCAGCATCTACAGCCTGAACAAGGCTCCTCGGCCAGACCCAGGCTATGTTCGCACCTTTCTCTACAGGGAGACTGAGCCCCAAGGTCACACACCGAGTGACATGCAGAGCCAGGACTTAAAACTTACTTGTGGACTCCGCTGCTAGTGTTCAGAGGGGCTCTTCCGACCTCCTCATGGCCTCATGCTCTCCTTTTCTCTTCCCCAGTGTTCCCGCTGCCCTTTCTGTACTGGAGATGTAACATGGAGGTGCTTTGCCACGGAGCTACATCCCAAATGTGCTAAGACAGGATCTCACTAAGTTGGCCAGGCTGGCCTTGAACTTGTGATCCTCCTTCCTCAGGCTCCTAAGTAACTGGGATGTACCACCACACCTGGCTCTTTAGGTTTTTCAGCCTATTTCGGGTGACAGAGATGATCTCCTTTGATCCTGACTTCAGCAGGGCTCCTCTGAGCCCTCCGCTAGACCAGGCTGACCTTAGACTTCCCTCCCCATTGCTGTGGAGTCCAGCTTGAGCAAGAATCCTGCTAACTCGGGTTTGAGAAAATAACTGTTCCTTGGTATCTTACCCTGGCCTGACTTCTGGAACAATTCTATTGTTGATTAACAGAATTTGTTACTGGAGTTTTGGGGCCAAAGCCCTGGCTCCAGGGGTTCCAAATGACCAGACTTGGCCACTCACCCCCTCATGCCAATCAAGGAGCTGAGCAGGAGTGAAGGGCAGGAAAGGAGCTTTAACCAGCACGGCTGTGTTGAGCAGCACTGACAAAGAGGTTCACGGTTTGTCTTTGATGGACTGAAAGGAGTTTGGGGTTTTAGAGACAAGGGGAATGAAGGCAAGCTTGGGGAACTTGCATGGCTGACAGTGGTGGCAGTTGCGGTCCTGTCATGGTCTGGTTGATTGGTATCTCAAGGTTGGTTCTGTGAGGTCCTTGGAGAGCCATCACTGTTTCAGGGGACAGTTCGGATCCTATCACAAGATGACAGCCTCTGCTTAGAGGGCCAGCCTCGTTCCTGTCACAGGGTAATTGCTCCCACTTTGGGGTGACTTCGTCATGGGGTGGTTTGGGAGGCTCCGCTTTTCCTGGAACCTGAGGCAACTGCAGGTGTGGGACAATGGCTGAAGTCTTCCTGGCGTGGGTTTGAGAGGTATGGAGCTGGACGTTATCCTGAACATTGGTTACTTCTATCTTGGTGTCCTCAGTCTTGAAAGGGAATGAGATAGGCTAGGTAAATCTAGGATTGATAAACCTCATAATACAGACACTCATTCAACGACTAATTTATCTGTGTGTAGAGCTGAGCAAGGATCTGACCCCAAGTTTTAAGGTAATAATAAGGGAGATATATAAAGTGAAGACAGAGATGACAACTTTGTCCTGCTTTTAGCTACCCTTTGGGCATCTGCAGGGCAGCCTCTGAGTCCCTGTTACAAATCCTCTTTACTCCTGACTTTTCCTCTTAGTAATTTTCTATCTTCCCACCTTGCTTCTTGGCTATAAATCTCTATTTGTCCTTGATGGAGTCAGAGTTGCGTCCAGTCTCCCCCACCCCCACTTCAGGGAGCACTGCAGCTGTCCCTGGACCTGTCACTGTAGCCCCGGTTGAATCAAGTTTGCCTTATTGTCTTAAACAGGTGTCATGAATCATTTTTTCTTTTAGACTTACCTCTGGCTTGGGAGCTTAGAGCTGAGGGGGAAAGTGTCTTGTACACTCTATTAATAGAGATCAAATTAAGTGCTATGCTGTGTATGTGTGAAGGACAGTCACTAGCAAAAGTACTCTCTGGGCTTTGTCCCAAGCCCTGTTATCAAGGTGCCAGGAATTAAATGGAGGAAACTCTGCAGAAAGACCAGAGCTGAAGCTGTCTAAAGCTAAGGAGCAGTGGCTTCATCCCTGCCCCTGGCCCGTCTGTGCTGTCTGGTCAGGAGCTTCCCTCAGCCCCTGGTTTGACTCTCTTGAGCATGAGGGATTCGGAAGGACTGTGAGAGAGCTAGCCCATTACCTGAGGGGTGTCAACCTTCTTCTTCATCTTCCAGGAGAGCAGGTTTCTGAGAAGCAAAGACATCTTCACCTCTCCCAAATGTTCCACTCTAGTGTGGACATTTTTACAGCTCATAGTGTAGGGCCCTAGTTTAGGGACATACATTAGTTTAGGGCCCTTTTCTCTAGAAACTGGCCCAGAGAAACGACTTCCTTCCTTAGAAGTGGGGCAAAGATTGGGCATCAGGGACTGGAGGAAATGTGTGTTGGTAGAGTCCGGGCAGACCCTTCAACCAATACATCTTTCGTTTCATCTTAGTAAAGGAAATGATCCTGCACATATGCACAGTGAGGTTTCCTCTTGGTTACTTGTGGCTGAGACAAACTACCCGACACACTGAAGAGGAAAGGTTTATTGCAGCTCACTGTGTGTAGAGCTTTCAGTCCGTAGCTGGCTGGCTCCAAGGCAGGGTGGGATGGCAGAGAGGCATCACAGAGGAGAACTAGTGCACGGTGAGGAGATGGCAGCAAATCACCAAAGTAGCAAAGAAGCAGCAGCCAGCCTGGCTTCTTTCTGTCCCTTTATTTCCATCCAGGCTACCCACCTTTGGGTGGTGCCACCCACACTTAGCATGGGCCTTCCCGGTATCCGTACCTAACAAATCCGAAGCCAATCAGTGGGCTAATTTAATAATCACACACCCTTAATCCCAGCATCACACAATCCCAGTATCTAACACACTTAATCTCAGGAGATCCAGTTACCTCTGAAAAGCCACACCTGTGACCACATGAAGCTTCAGGGGCACATGTAGACACAAGCCAGAACAGGCTCGTCTGCTCGGCAGCATGTTTGTAAGATTTATTAATGTTATTGTTTGTGCTCCCCCATCCCCTTTGTGGTACTGGGGATTGAATCCAGGGTCAAAAATTTTGAGTCTTGCTAAGCCACTAAATTGCCCATGCTG
This sequence comes from Dinomys branickii, assembly GCA_004027595.1. Taxonomy (NCBI): domain Eukaryota; kingdom Metazoa; phylum Chordata; class Mammalia; order Rodentia; family Dinomyidae; genus Dinomys; species Dinomys branickii. The sequence goes on from PVLD010011626.1 coordinate 15,581, forward strand.
GGCTAAAATGTGATTCTCTTGCCTTAGCCCCCTAGAGTTCTAGGATTACAGGTGTGTGCCACCACATTCTTCTCTGTTTGTGCCTTTTTTATGGCTCAGTAGTATTCTATTTTATGAATGCCACAGTGTCTTTCTCCTGTGTCTTCTGAGCTGTGTTTGGCTTTAGAGCATTGTGAACAATGCTACTTTGAACATTTGTGTATAAGTTTTTTTGTAGATTGTCTTTGTTACTTTTCTCTCGTTGCTGAGACAAAATACCCAACGCCCAAAATGAAGGAAGGAAAGGTTTATTTAGCTTACAGTTTGTGGAGGTTTCAGTCCATACTTGGCTGCTTCAGAGGCAGAATGGCACATGGCAGAGGGCAAACTTCATGGCAGCAGAGCACACAGCAAAAACAACCAGAGCAAAAGGGAAGAATGGCTGCAAGCAGCCTCCTCTCTTCCCTTACATTGTAAATAGGCTACCCCCACCCAGGGGTCATGAACCTCTCACACAACTCCATGCCCGCCTCTTCCACAGGCACCAAGTAAGCACCCTGGCTTCCTGCTGAGTCACTTAGCCAAACCTCTAGACTCCCCAAGTTGACACAATGTATCAACCATAACGTAGGTGTTTATTTTCCTTTCTTCTGAATAAATATCTAGGAATGGATTGCTGGTCATAGAACAGGTATAGGTGTAGTTTTATAAGACACTGGCAGATTATTTTTCCTAAAATGCTTGTACAGTTTTACAACCCTTAACAATGTGTGAGTTCTGGTTACTATATATATGTGTGTATATATATTTGTCTTTTTGAGACAAGGTGTTGCTATGCAGTTCAGAATGGCCTTGGCTCACTTTATAGCCCAAGCTGGTCTTTTTCTTTTTTTTTTTTGGTTCCTAGTTTTTTTTTTAAATTTTATTTTAAAGACAAAAGAATGGAGACATATGAACCAGAAAAGCCATAAACAACACAGAAAATACAAAGTTATACAGAATATAGTAGGGAATTAGCACTGGATGTTGTATTACATAGTTATCTTCACATTAGTTAACACAAAAACATTAAAGAAAATACCAAATTATAGAGAAGATAGTAGAGAATTTGCACTGGATGCTGTATAGTATAAGGTTATCTTCACTTCTGTTAATACAAAAATGATTGAGGAAATACAGAATTATAGAGAACATAGAAGGGAATTAGCTCTGGATGCTGTCCTACATAATGTTACCTTCACCTCTGTTACTCAGTTACACAGATGATGGCCCATTTGATCATTCAATTTTTCTCCTCCCTTATCTCCGTTGCCCTACCACTCAATCAGTCATCTTCCCTGTGATAATAACTATACTCCTGGGTTTATCTATATCCTTGGACTCTCGCCTTGGGAAGAGATATAGCTGCCTTAGACTATACTATAACATACACGGGTGTATACAAACTGCCATGGTTGGAGGTGGGAAAGCACATATGCTCACAGCAGACCACCCGGGTCCACCCTGTCGTCGTGCTACGGGTGGGGGCGGGTCCAGTCCATGAGGGGCCCTGAGCCGGACCCTCAGTGGAGCAGCCACCGGGCCCCCTGTGGAGCAGCTGCGGGGCCCTGAGCGGAGCAGCCGCGGGGCATGCGCCCCCATTGGGGTGCCCTCTGTCACCCTTTTGGCTCTGTCTGGTTGCCTTGATGCCAGAGGCCCTTTTTTTTCCTCCCACCTCCTCCTGATCTCCAGCATTACTGTTCCCCACCCCTTGCAGCTGGGCAATGGGTCGCCGAAGCTGAAGCCGTGAATGCCGAAACGAGGGCGTGGGCCAAGGGTGTGCTTGGAGCGGCGACCTCCTCCCTCTCCGTCTCCTCTCCCTCTGACTGCACCATGGCAGATCTCCGATCCCCTCCTCCAGAGGAGGTTTTGCTTAGTCTTTCCGAGGGTTTCAGTTCCCATTTCAGATCCTTCTCGAGTTCAGGATATCCACCTCTTTCCTTTCTGTCCGTCACATGTTGCCATATTCCTATGTCTGAGTGGCATTCCTCTGGGAGGTTCTCTCTCTGCTACCTACCCGGTCACCATGGGTTCATACAAGGTTCATATATGCAAGCAGTATGGAGACACTCTTGTTGCTCGTATTAGTAGTTTGGGGTGAGTCCTGAAGCCTGTGGACTCGTCCCATTGCTGTCAGGAACAGGTGGTGATTGCACAGGCCGCCGAGGCTCAAGGTGCTCACAGAGGGCGTTCAGGGTGGGAGCTGAAGCCCAGTAACTCAGTTCATGCTTCCTGCTTGATGTTGGAGTGAGAAGGGCGTGGGGCCATGTGATCCACGTCCATCTGCAGCTCTCTCTTGCTGTTGTGCTCCAGTTCCCATTTGTTCCTTGGCTGGATCCCTGGGAGTTGCTGTGGCTCTGATGTCGCTGCCGATGCACCCCACCGCTCTCCACTGGCAGCCGCCCACACAGTGGAGAGGCAGGAGGCCACAGCCTCGAGGCAGGCATAGAGCTGGGTGTGGTAGGATGTGTACTGGCTGCTCTGGCTCCACCTTGCCTCCAGGTGCTGATTAGGAAGGTTGCTGCAGGGTGGGGACTCCACTTCAGTGGCTGTTGCAACCTCTCATCCTCACACTGGATTTGACAACAGTTCCCAACCGCCATTGCCTCTTTTCCTGGCTGCGCCCACTTCTCTCCAGACCTGGTCCAGCTCTTGTAACTCTGCTCTCCCCTGGCTGAGTCGGGAGGCTTCCATGAATGTGGGTCTCCGAAGCTGAAGCTGTGATTGCTGGAACGAGGGCTTGGGCCAAGAGTGTGTTTGAAGCAGTGGCTTCCTCTTTCTCCGTCTCTTCTCCCTCCGACTGTGCCGTGGCAGCCCTCCGATCCTTTCCTCCAGGAGAGGTTCTGCTTGGTCTTTCCTAGGGCTTCAGTTCCCATTTCAGATCCTTCTTGGGTTCAGGGTACACACCTCTCTCCTTTCTGTCTTCATATTGCTATATTCCATTGTCTGGGTGGTAATCCTCTGGGAGGTTCTCTCTCTGCTGCCTACCTGGTTGCCATCTCCCAAGCTGGTCTTGAACTTGTAACAATCCTTCTGCCTGATCCTCCTGAGTGCTGGGATTACAGGTGTGCACCACCATGCCCGGTGTTACACTACGTTCTTAAACAACCTGTGTTGCTAGCCTTTAAATGTAGCCATTTGGTAAATATGTAGAGCTGTCTCACTGCCACTGTAATTTACTTTTCCTTGATAACTAATAAATGATTTGGAACACTTTTTCACCTGCATATAGACCATTCATTCATATATTTTCTGTTGTGAAATGTTTGTTAAGTCCATTATCCATTTTTTTTCAATTATCCTGCCTCAGTCTCCTAGATGGGCTGATTCTTTTTGGGGGAGGAACTTTTTGTTATTTATTTATTTGGTACTGGGAATTGAACTCAGGACCTTGCACTTGCCAGGCAGGTGCTGTGCAGCTAAGCTATATTCCTGGCCAGCCTTTTAAAATTTAATTTAATTTGTTTTTTCCTTTTTTATTTTAAAGAAGAAAACCAAATTAAAAACAATACAAAAGGCTGGTCTTTTTTTTTTTCTTGCTTTTTTCTTTTCCTTTTATTTATTTATTTAATTTAAAAAGGAATAGTAAAAAAAGAACAGTAGCAAGATGCAAACAAAACAAAGCAAGGACAGTACAAATGACACAGGGTTTCAAACCAAGTGACAGGGATTAACAGTGGTTGTTATGTTACATATTGTTATCTTCAGCAAAGTTGCTCAGATTACCAGATGTAAGAATAGAAGACTGATAAATCATTAAAGAGAATAAGAAAATAATAATTTAAAGAAAACATTAGAGACAATACACAGTTTCACTAGACAAGATGGTAGGAATTCACCAGTGGTTGTTATATTGCATATTGTTGTCTTCATGAGTTGCTCAGATTATCAGACATAAACATGCAAAATTGGTCAAAATATAAAAAAAAATTAAGCATTAACTGTTCCTTTCAATAAACGAACAGACATCAGCAGTACAGTTATCCCAGGTCTTTTTTAAGGAAAAGAAAAATAAACAATAAAAACAATGGTATAAAATTTCACAACAAGATTGTAGGTGAGTGACTAGTTAATATATTGCGTATTGTTATCTTCAAAGAATTAAGTTGTAGGTGTGTTTTTAAAACTATACATTCTGAATACTGGCAGTCAAATATATATGTTTTGAGAGTTTTTTCCCCAGAGAATTGCATATTCATTTTGTTGAAGGTGTTTTTTTTTTTTTTTGTCTTTCTGAGACAGGACCTCACTATACAGTTTAGGATGGTTTTGAACTGGCTTTGTAGTCCAGGCTGGCCTCAAACTCACAATGATCCTCCTACCTCAGCCTCCTGAGTGCTGGGATTACAGGCCTGCGTCACCACGCCCAGCTCTATAATTCATCTTGATTTAACGTCTGGGTATAGTATGAGGAGGTGAGAGGGTTGAGGATCACCCTACCCCCTATACTAGAGTTTTAGTTGTCCTAGAGTCATTTGTTGAAAGGTTTCCTTTTTTGATGGGGTTGCTCTGGTGTCTTGTCCAAAGTCACATCACTTCATGTGTGAAGATTTACTGCTGAGTGTTTGATTCTATTCCAAGAATCTGGTTGCATATTGTTAGAGTTTGTATCTAGATGTTCCTCAAGGGCTTCATGCACTCAAAGGCCGGGATGTTGGAAGGCGACTGGATTATGGGGGATCATAGCTGACTCCTTTTAGGAGGTACAGTCTGGTTGGAGGAGGCAGGTCACTGGGGGGTGGGGCCTGGGAGGGCTTATCTCCCGCACCAGTTGCCTCATTTCCTGCTTCCAAACCACTGTGATATGAGCAGCTTCTGCATCATGGCGCTCAGCCATGCTGTTTCTTCTCAGGAGCTGGTTCACTATGGACTGAAATGTGAGCTAAAATACATCTTTCCTTCTTTAAATTGTAGGTGTCATGTATTTTGTCCCAGAGATGAGGGAGGTGACAAAGATAGCTTTAGGTACCAGAGAAGTGGAGTTGTTGCTCTAAATGTACCTGACCATGTGATTGAAAAACCTTTGGAATTGCCCTGAGGCAGGAGTCTGAAAAGGTTTGGGGATGCAGACTAGAGAAATTCCAAAATGCTGTAAGCCAAGCTTGATGAGAGGTTCTGGTAGATGCAGCTGTAAAGGCCAGGCTCAGGAGATTTCAGTTGGGAACAAGCGCTACACTGGCAGCTGGGCTCCAGGCCACATATGTTTTGTTCTGCCAGAAAATTTGTCTCTGTTTTGCTTATGTATTGAGACTTTGCAGGAAACTGAGATAAAGGGAAATGAACTAATTAATTTGGCAGAGCAAATTTCAAGGCAGCTGAACTTTCAGGCAGTAATATGGTTACTGCTTTTAGCAAGATTTACCATGAGAAACAGGAGCAAGAAACTCATTTAAAAAGTTTTCAGTTTTACCAGAAGGGAAGCAACTGCAAAGATGCAGAGCTTGGTTGCTAGAAATATTAGCATTATGAAGAAGTCATGTACTTTGGATCAGGACAATAGGGGAAATGGCTTTAGGGCATATTACAAATCCACAAGAGAGCACCCACTCAGCACCAGCTCAAGTGTGCAGGCTGTAAAACTTTCATTTAAGAAAAAAGATATGGGGCCACTGTGCTCAGAAGGGCTACCTAGAGAATTGTTTTCTGGGATTCAGTTCAGCCATTCACAATGCTCAGCCCTCCAAGCACTCAGAGGCCTCTATAGCCATGATGCCAAAAGGCCTGGCTACTGCTAGAACCAGTGGCAGACCTTGGTGTCATCCATGTAGTGCTGGTCTTACAGGGATGCAGAATGTAAGAGTTGTTGGGTCAGGGAGGTGCAAATTTCAGAAGGCCTAGGAAGCCAGGCAATGTGTTACAGAATAGGCAATGTATGAAGCTGTGAGGGTGAAGCTGAATGTGCAGTGGAGACTCTAGGAAGATGGAGAAGCCAAGAATGTGGAACCTTTGGGAAAAGCCACAGGGAGTGGAGCAAAACTATCCTGAGAGAGGCCATGAGGGTTACATGTAGGGGCAGCGGTGCCCAAGCCCTATGGACTTCACATCTCACCAGAGCCTGCCCTGGGTGTTGGACACAAGAGTTGCATGATTTAATGTTTGCTTTGCTGGGTTCCATTCTTGCTTTGATCTGATTCCTTTCTATTCTGCATTCCTCCCTTTTGGAATGGGAATGTTTATCCTGTGCCATTGTATGTCAGCAGTGTTTAACTTTCTTTTTGATATTACAGGGACTCACAGCTAAGAGCTTGCTTTAAGTTTCAGAGGAGACTTTGGAATTGGACTTGGCAATGCTAGAACTGTTAATATTTTGGTGACTCTTAGACTAAACGCAAGTTGCATAAAGGGATATGCATAAGTGTTTTGGGAGCCAGAGGAAAAATGTATGGTTTGTATTTAGATACTACCCTAAAGCCTCGTGCAATCATAGACAGGAACCTTTGGATGGCGTTTGGATTACAGCTGTGTTATAGCTGATGTCTTGTTGGGTGGAACTTGGCTGGGAGAGACAGGTTACTGTGGGCGTGACCTGGAAGGTTACATCTCTCTTTCTGGCTCCTCCCTTGACCTGCTCTTCTTCCTGGATGCCACGAGGTGAGCAGATTTCCTTCACCCAGGCCCCTCCACTCATGTTGCTTCTGCTTGGAACTGGCCTGTGGCCTGAAACCACTACAGAACATGAGCCAAAATAAACCTTCTCCTCCTTCTTTATTTTAAGGGTTGATTCTAGATCCATATCTATCACTGTGTACCAAGATAAATGGATCAAAGACCTAGATATTAAAACAGAAACATTTAACCTGCTGGAGGATATAAAAACCCTGAAAGCATATGCTCAGGGAAGGGCTGTGCACAAGTATGAAGCTGAAGGTGCAGTGGACTTCCCGGGGAGCTGGAGAAGCCAAGGCACAGGCAAGGCAGAGAGGAGGGCTATGCACAAGAAATAACATCAAGAACCAGCAAAGGGAATTATTATTAAAAGCTGAAAAGCATCTATCTGCACCATAAAGGAAACAATAAGTATAGTGAAGAGACAGCTTACAGAATGGAAAAACATTTTTTTCCAGTTATTCCTCAAACAAAGACCTTACAACTAGAATCTACAAAGAACTAAAAAAATTTAGATCCCTCAAAATAAGTGACCCAATTTTAAAAATAGGCACGTGAAATGTTTATTACACTTCTTGAAAGAACAAATGGCTAATAAATACATGAAAAAATGTTCAACGTCTCTGGACATCAGCAAAATGCAAATTATAACTATACTGAGATTTCATCTTACTACAGGAAGAATGGCTACCACCAAGAAATCAAATAATATCAAATGCTGGTGAGGCTGAGGGTAAAAAAGCACTTTCCTGTGTTGTTTTTGAGGATGAAAGCCAGTACAATCATTATAGAAATCAGTGTGGAGATTCCTCAAAAAACTAAAACTAGAAATTCCATTTGACTCACCTATTCCTCCTGTAGATACCTTCCTAAAAGGGTTAAAGGCATCATACCTAGTGTCTGTCTTCCTTCCTTCCTTCCTTCCTTCTTTCTTTCTTTCTTTTCTTTCTTTCTTTCTTTCTTTCTTTCTTTCTTTCTTTCTTTCTTTCTTTCTTTCTTTCTTTCTTTCTTTCACTTCTTCATAATTCCTAAAAGCTAAATCTTGGAACCAGTCTATATATATCCATCAATAGGTGAATAGATGAACTAAATCTGGTATTTATAAACAATGGAATATTACTTTGCCATAAAGAAAGATGAATTGGAATCATTTGTAGAAAAATGGGCTGGGTGTGGTGGCACATGCCTGTAATCCCAGCACTTGGAAGAGGCTGAGGCAGGAGGATCGTTGGGAATTCAAGATCAGCCTGGGCAACAAAGTGAGCTCAAGGTCAGTCTGGGCTGCATAGTGAGACCTTGTCTCAAACACACACACACACACACACACACACACACACACACACACACACACACACGACAAACAAAATGGATGCATCTTGAGACTATAATGTTAAGTGAAATGATTCACACACTCATACTTAAATATCACATAACTTCTTTTATATGGGAAACTCAAAGCATAAATCTTTTAAAGCACAGAAGAAAAGACAGACAATAGGAAACAGGGACACCTGTCTTTGGTAAATGACACTGATATGGAGGGAGGGGCTTGGAAAGGGAGGAGAAGGGGAGTAAGAAGAATGTATCTGTACCGACGGCCCACAGTGCGTGTGAGCGTTAGATATACACACACGTACTAGGAAAAAGTCAGGTCGTATTAGTTTTCCAAATTTGTCCTTTTTCAAGACTGCTTTAGATATTTCTAAGTCCTTTGCATTTTTATATAAAGTTTAGAATCAATTTGTCAAATTCTACAAAGTAGTTAGTTGGAATTATGGGTAGGATGGCTTTAGATGTGTAAATAAACTCGGGCTAATTGACACCTTTAAAACATTGAATATTCCAATCAATAAGTTTAGTATATTTCTCCATCTTCTTTAATTTCTTCTAGTGATCTTCTGTGGTTTTTAATGTAAAGGTTCCTAATGAAGGGGTTTAAGCCCTACAGGTGACATCATTTGTTATATTTATTTCTAAGTGTTTTATGGTTTTTGACAATACAGACAGTGAAATAGTTTTTCTAATTTTACTTTCTAATTTTTCACTGCTGGAATGTAAAACAGTTGATTTTGGTATATTGCTTTTTTGTACAAGTTTGCTAGCTTGCTTATTAGTTCTCGTAGATGTTTTAAAGATTCCTTAAGATTTCCTGTTCAGAGAGCCATTTCACCTGTGACTAAAGGCAGTTTTATTTTTCCCTTTCCAATCCGGATGTCAGTTCCTTCTTACGTGCTTTCTCCCACTGGCAAGGGTCTCAGGGACAATGTTGAGTAGAAGTGGGGAGGGCGGCTGTCCTTGCCTTTTTCCTCATATTTTTATTTTATATTTTTAAAAACTTTGAGATAGGATCTCACGGAGTTTCCGGGTTTGTCCTGAACTTGTGATTGTTCTGCCTCAGCCTTCCGAGTAGCTGGGATAATAGATGTGCACCACCAATCCCCAGTCTTTATTCCCAGTATTATAGGGAAACATTCTGAATTTAGCTAAGGAGAATTTTTTTTTTTTGAGACAGGGTCTCACTATGCAGTTCAGGTGGGCCTCAAACTCACAGCGATCCTCCGGCCTCAGCCTCCTAAGTGCTGAGTTCACAGGGATGTGCCACCATGCCTGGCTAAATATAATGTTAAGTGTGGGTTTTTAAAAGATGTCATTAATTAGATGAAAGAAGTTTTCCTTTAAGTCCCTTTGTATTTTTTTTGGGCAGAGTCTTACTATGTTGCCCAGGTGGGCTTCAAACTCCTCGACTCAAATGGTCCTTCTGTCTCAGTAGCTTGGACACTAGATTGGACACTAGACACCTGGTTTCTGTTTTGTCTTTAAATTAATAACTGCTGATGTTTTCAAATATTTTTTCTGTTTGTATTTTAATGAGTACAGGCTTTTAAAAAATCTATTGATATGATTGATTATATCATTTGACTTTTTTTGTCACTTAAACCAGCATTGAGTTCCTAGGGTACATCCAACTTGCTTTTGATGTGCTGCTGGATTCTGTTCGGTAATAGTCTGTGAAGGGTTTTTTGGATCAATGTTCAGGAAGAATACTGGTGTCAGATTTTTTTTTTTTTGTAATTTTATTGTCAGGTTTGTCATCAGGATTATGGTAGTCTCATAAAGTAGGTTGGGAAGTGCTCTTTCCACTTTGTGAAAGTTTATGTTCTCTCTTTTTTTGGGTTACCAGGGAGGGTTGAACCTAGGACCTTGGCATGTGTGGATGTGTAGGAAAGTTTTAAATTATGAATTTGATTTCTTATTAGATATCTGACTATTTAGATTTTCTGTTTTATTTCATACCAATTTTGGTAAACTGTATTTTTTAAAGGAATATTTCTATTTTATCTTCATTGTCTACATTTTTAGCATAAGTGTAGTTAAAACATTCCATTATTCTTTTAAAGCTATAAGATTTGCAAGGTTGTGTATCGAATTTAACGAAATACCTTAAACAAACTACTTATGAAGAAAGGTAGCTTGTTTAACTCATCAGTGTAGAGGCTGAAAATCTAAACGGTGTTTTTTGGACTCAGCGTGGGCTGCCCTTAACTGCATCCCCTCGCGGTGGCTAGCAGCGGCAGGAGCCGGCGGATTTCGTTTTTTTATTTTTATTTTTATTTTTAAATTTTATTTTAAAGACAAAAGAATGGAGACATATGAACCAGAAAAGCCATAAACAATACAGAAAATACAAAATTATACAGAATATAGTAGGGAATTAGCACTGGATGTTGTATTACATAGTTATTTTCGTATTAGTTAACACAAAAACATTAAAGGAAATACCAAATTATAGAGAAGATAGTAGGGAATTTGCACTAGATGCTGTATAATATAAAGTTATCTTCACTTCTGTTAATATAAAAATGATTGAGGAAATACAGAATTATAGAGAACATAGAAGGGAATTAGCTCTGGATGCTATTTCCTCTTCATACAGAAAGCAACAACACGTAGGTGGCCCAGGCCTCACTTCCTAAAGCCCCACCCTTCCTGGGACTGGCGCCCAAGCCTCCAATCACATTAATCTTTCAGGGACCCAAGCCAGATCCAAACACAGGAGGCTCTCTCTTCTTTCATCGGTGATACTGAAAAATTATGGTCTTTGTGGTCAGTCGCGGTAGGGATTTATTAATTTTATTGATCTTTTATTGTTTTTTCTTTTTTTCTTTTGGTACTGGGGATCGAACTCATATTGATCTTTTAAAAGAAGCAATTTGGGTTTGTTAATTTTGTCTACTGTTTATTTTCTATTTTTCTGGTTTCTGCTATTATTTTAATGCCTTGGATTTGCTTTACTCTTTTACTAGCTTCTGAAGTAGAAACTTAGGTCATTTATTTTGCACTATGTTACTTTCTAATATAAATGTTTAAAATTTGAAATTCTCTTTTTTAACTACTGCTTAAGCTGTCTTCCACAAACTTTGATATGTTGTATTTTCATTATTCATATAAAACATTTTAAATTTCCTTTTCCCAATGATTATTTATGTTTGTTTTCAATATCCAAATATTTCTCTTCATTTCTCTGTGTTACGGAGTTTTAAATTTAGTTCCACAGTGGTCAGGAAACAATATTTGTATTATTTCAGTTTAATTTATTGAGACATGTTTTATAGGCCATCATATGGTCTGTCCTGATGAATATACCATGAGATTTTAAGCAAAATGTGTATTTTGCTATTATTGAGTTTAGTATTCTACAAGTATAAACTAGATCAAAGTGGTTTATGGCATTGCTGAGGTCTTATGTATCTTTAATGATTTCTGTAAATCTAGTTCTTTTATCAATTGCTGAGAGACAAGTTTAGATCCTTTTGTGTGTATTGCCTTTTAGATTGTCAGTTTTTGTTTCATGCATTTTGAAACTCTATTATTATGCCTTTTTCATGAAAACAAGCTGTTTTATCTTATAAAATGTCCCTTGTCTTAAAGTTTATTGGAAAGAACCCTTCCCCTCTTTCCCTCATTATAGTCTTCTTGCCTGGATTTTATGCTGTATGATATACCTTTCCTCATCTTTCTTTCTTTCTTTTTTTCTTGTTTTTTTTTAGACAGGTTCTCTCTATGCAGTTCAGGCTGGCCTTGAACTCACTGTGTAGCTTAGGCTGGCCTTGGACTTGCAGCAGTCCTCCTGCTTCAGCCTCCCAAGTGCTGGGTCATCTGTTTCTTTTCACCTATCTGTGTTATTAAAGCAGCTCTTGTCAGAAATAGCCTTTTATTTTATTTTATTTTTTGTCTTTTTGAGGCAGGGTCTCGCTATGCAGTTCAGGCTGGCCTTGAGCTCACTTTGTAGTCCAGGCTGGTCTCAAACTCGCAACAATCTTCCTGCCTCAGTCTCCTGAATGCTGGGCTTACAGGTGTGCGCCACCACACCTGGTTTAGAAATAGCCTTTTAAAAACACCTCTTCCTACATTGCCATGTAGTTGGAGTGTATAGTCTATTAACAAATCATTTAATTGTGGATATGATTTGGTATAGCTATACCATTGTATTATTAATTTCTCTCTTCCTCTTTTTATACATTTTTTAGGGTGAAATAATTTTTAGAAATCTGTTTTAGTTTATTAGTTGGATTTGGAGCTATGTAGTACCTTGTTCCACTTTTAAAAGTGTTTGCTCAATGACTATAACATTTATCCTTTTTGGGGGGTGTTGAGAGAGGACCCCACTATGTAGTCCAGGCTGGCCTTGAACACGTGGCAATCCTCCTGCCTCAGCCTCCTGAGTTCTGGGATTATAGGTATGTGCCAGTATGCCCAGCGTATAATATTTATTCTTAATTTGGAGTCTATACTCTTAGATTTTATATCTTACTACGTAACATAAAATTTAAGTCTTGAAATGATACAGCTCCATTTATTCCCCAAGCTCTGTGCTATGGTTGTCATACATTCCATCTACATATATTGTGAACACCGTGATACAATGTTATAATTTTATTTTGAAGAGTTATTCATTCAGAAATTAAGGATAACATACTAGTTTATATTTACCCCCATATTGATTGAACATTTCCAGGGCTTTTCTTTTTCTTTCTTTTTTTTGTCTTTTGGAGACAGGGTTTCACTACGCAGTTTAGGCTGGCCTTGAACTCTGAAACCCAGGTTGGCCTTGAACTCAGAATAATTCTCTTGCCTTAGCCTCCCAAGTGCTGAGATTACAGGTGGGTGCCACAGTGTCCAGTCTGTCATTTCTTCTTGAAGATATGAACTTCCCTTTGTGCCACTGCTCTTCACCTGATAAACTTTACCTAGTGTGTTCTTTGCAGTACGGATTTGCTGGGATTGGATTCACTTGGAAATGATTTTATTTTGTCTTCATTGTGGTGGACAGGCCTTGAGGGACGCCCCCTCAAGGATGCTCCCCGTCTGAAATTCATGTTGAGTATAAGCTCCTCCCCTGAGTGTGGGTGGGACCTTTGACTTGCTTCTAACCCATAGCAAACGGCAAAAGTGAGAAGACAGCACTCCTGCGATTATGTTACCTTAGAAACCACTCTGTCTTGCTAGGTGACTCTGGCATCTCTTGCGCTTGCTGTCTGTGAGCATGCAAGCTGCCATGAAGTCATTTGAGCCCACAGGGCAAGAAATTTCAGCAATGTCTAGTTGCTCAGTATGATGTCTGTTGTAAAGCCTTGAAGAAACCAAACCTACCACCAGCCCAGCGTGAGCTTGGAAGAGGATTCATAGAGTCCGTCCAGCTTCCAGAGGAGAACTGAATCCCGCATGTTGTCTTGACGATAGCTTTGCAGGGGACCCAGGCAAGTGGTGCTCTGACACCTCATCCGTAGAAACTGAGATAACAGTGCATTGTTCTAAAGCCACTGAGTTGTTACACAATCATACATGGTTTAGTGGATATGGAATTCCGGGATGCCAATTCTTCTTTCACCACTTTCATGAGGTATTCTATTGTCTTCCCTCCCTTCCTTTATTTTAATGTCAAGCCAGACGTCATGCAAATCCTTGTTCCCTAGTATGCAACATGTAAAATTTCCCTGGCTACTTTCCTATTTTATGTTTGGTTTTCAGCAGTTTGGTATACGTTCTCTCTCTGTCTCTGTCTCCGTCTCTCTCTTTCTCCTGCTTGAGGTTTGTTGAGCTCCTTGAATTAGTTTATAAATATCACTAAAATGAGAAATTATTTCTTTTTTCTTTGGTAGCAGAAATCGAACTCAGGACCTTGCACTTGGCCAGGCAGGTGCTTGTGCCACTGAGCTAAATCCCTGGCCTTGGTTATTATTTCATCCCAAACGTTTTTTGTGCCAATTTTTCCTCGCTGTCTGACATTCTTTTTATACAAACATTAACCCTTTTGCTATCGTTCCATAGGTCACTGAGGTTTTGCTAATTCTTTTTATTCTTTTGCTTTCTGTTCTTGAAATTGCTTAATTTCTATTCACGTTATTTGCTGCCCCTTCTATTACCTCTAGTCTTTTGTTAAACCTGTCCAGTGAACTTAAAAAAATCGAATTGTAAGTATTCTTCCAAGTTTAGAATACCCACTTAGTTCTTTTCCATAGTTTTATTTGTTAAAAGTTCCCATTTGCTCATTTATTGGAAGCGTATTTTCTTTTGAATTTTTGAGCCTACTAGTGCTTTAAAATTACTTTATGTTGATTAGAGCTTTTGAGATGCAGATGCTGAGACAGAGACACAGAAGGTATATCGTGGGGTGACATGTAAAGCAATGGGAGGACACAGGTGTGGGTGGGAGGAGCCATTGTATCATGATATATTCCTCATATGGTCTTTGCCAGCTTGGCAGGGGAGCGCAGAGGCAGGAGTTGCCTATTGAAGGAGTCGTCCTTTAGGTAGAAATGGCTAAGCTTTTGTGCTGCTTCCTTATTGGCTTTTGAATGGGGAATGGGGCTAAAAATAGCTGTTTGATTCTTTTTGCCTTAGCTGAGATGGTGGCTTTGAAGTGTATGAACTTGGCTAGGTTGAACTACATTTCACAAATGGCTTTGCCTATACGTTTCTTGTTGGAGTGGGACACAAGGGAGCTTCTTGCAGGAGATTTGGAGGGCAGAGATGAAGTAGAGACCCTGTGTAGTTCACGCGTGTTGGCTCTTATCTGCTGGCTCACCTTTGAGTTCTTGCAAGTCCTTGAATGTCTTTCTTCCATCTTATCATGTGAATACCTTCTTAACCAGGCAATGCTTCTGTCTCTGTGGGCTGAGCAACTATTCAAGCCTTTCCTCAGTTCAGGGAAATGTTCTTCTGGCGTGTGTTTTAATTATCCCCTCTTTTCCGCCTTTTTCTTGGTCTTCATCTGGAACTTTTGTTCTTTGCATGTTAGGATTCCTGGATCTTTCCTCTAAATCTTTTATCTTTTCCCTCATGACTTTTATTTCATTATCTTTTTTCTCTAAGCTTTAAGATATTTCTTATACTTGATCTTCCAGGTGTCTGATTCAGTGCTCAACAACACCATCTTTGCCTTTAATGTACGTAGTTTTTTCAAGCTCAAAGTTCTTGTTTTAAGCTTCAGAAGTTCTTTTTGTGATGCATATGGGTCTTCATAAAGCCTGCTATCATCATTTTTTAAACATTCAGGTGTTAATTTGTCTCTTCAGGCTACAGTTCTGTTCTGTGGGTCGAGCACCTGATTATTCTATCTTATTTTCCTTTGGGAGCCTCTGAGATGCTATTATTTGCTACCTACTGCTTAGATTATTACCTAAACAGTATAATATTTCAAAACAGAAAGAATTTCTTCATGAGCCTGCCAAACATGAGGAGGCTGGAGCCCCATGTCTCAAATCCGCTCCTGAAAGATAGGGTTTAAGTGTTTTGGGGACAGAGACAGAGGATGGTCTGAGAGACACAGAAAGATGACCGGAGGCAGGGAAAAGTGCAGTCATCAGTGGTCTTCATGGGCAGTGAATTTCATGGCTCAGAGGATGCACGTTCAGAAAATGGTGGCATTGGCATGATCTGAGAGTGGAGTTTTCAGCCCGTGACATCATTGAGGTAGGAGATGGGGGAATGGCAAGGTGGTGGGCAGTTGGATGTGACCTATCAATCATGGAGACATGTCCATCGGGGCTGGGAAGGCGCACACACAGATATCCCCTGTGTGGGATGTCCTGGATCAGGCATCAGCAGGAATATATAAAAGATGATGACCTTGGCCTCCTGGTCATTGTTCTCTTGTTCCTGTAGTTTCATGCGTGCGGGAAGTATTTTCTCTTCTCTATTCTTTCGGACATTTTTTTTTTTTTTTTGGCGGTACCGGGGATTAAACTCAGGACCTTGCGCTTGCCAGGCAGGCGCTTATTCCACTGAGCTATATCCCCAGCCCTTTAGGACATTTCTTTGGAACACTTCTCTTACATATTTTTTCTTCTTCTTTTACCTTTAATAAAGGTTAAATTTATATGTTGTCCAATTTTTCGAATTCTTTGAACAGGACAATAAGAGCCTGGAAAGGACCACTGGGCACCACCAGCATCCTTAACAGTTTGATACTTGAACAAGCCCAAGATAAGGATTGATAGTTTCAACCAATTTGATCTACTTCCAAATTTCTGAAAAACTTAAGCAGTTGTTACCAAGGTGATCATACACCAGAGGCGTTATCTATAGCAAAGCTAGTGGGGGGTCTATTACTTTATTGTTTAGATAAGCTACTTTTAAAATCAGTGATAAAAACAAGTAACTAGATGCAAGTGAAGCCTGGAGGGCTTGTTCCTGCTCTCCCTTGTTTTCAAGATCTGGCTGAGAAGTGACCTTAAAGATGGGCAGAGATCAAGGGTCTCTGACCCTGAGGATCCATGGCTCTCAGGAAGCTATTGTTGCCCTCTGCCAGGGCACCTGAAGGAGGCTTCTCTGCTCCCTGGTGTCTGAACAACCCTAGGTTTGCTGCTGGATAATCAGCCTGTGTCAGCAACTTGCTGGCCTTGTGAAGGTCAGGAAGGCTCAGCAGTCTCATGCAGGGTCTGTGGATATGTAAAGACCAGCTTTTCACTGGAATAGCCACTTTTGACTGTTACCTCTGTGCTGCTTGCTAGTTAATTGCCAAAGGAAGCAGGGAGCCCCACAGCAGTGATTTCTGCAGGAGTCAGGTCTTGTTCAGGAAAGACAGTAACTTGGAACTGGGATGGGAAGGCAAGGGGCCACTTTCCTTAGAACCTGTGCCAAAGAACTGCTTCCTAAGCATTAAAAACTTAACTTCCCACAAAGTGACATGGACCAAGATTTAATTAACCCTTTAGTGAGCTATTCAGCAAGATGGTTAGTTCAACAAATTATAGAGGAGACAAATATTTATAGTTGCTTAGAAAAAAGAATGCTGGAATAAGATTGCCAAAGTATGTGGGAAAGAAATCTGCAAGCTTTGAGTTATAATCTTGTCATTTGCATTTCTGTGGGATAAAGTTCACTGGTCACTTTTTTTTTTTTTTTGGTTAACTGTTACTTGCTATTCTTGTTCTATTGGTTATCTACTGTTTCAGTTGCAAAGTTACCTAATCAATAGGAAATAGCAAGTCAAGCTACGATACACATGCCCCTAGCCATCAATCCAACTGAAGTACAGTGTCAGCTCCATGTGCAATTAATCATTTTATTTAACTCAATGTATTTGAAGTTGTGTGTGCCTGAAAAAGATATATTGAAACCCTCAGAATATGACCTTATTTGGAAATAGAGTGGTTACAGATATAACTAGTTAAGATGAGGTCACAGGTAGGTCACAGGTAGGGCAGGCCCTTAATCCAATAGGACCAATATTCTTAAAAGAGAGGATGTTGGTATGGGATGACATAGAAATATAGGGAGAATACCATGTGACCACAGAGGGTAGAAACTGGAGCAATGTAGGTGCAAATCAAAGAATAACAGGGACCCATCAGAAGTTAGGAAAGGGCAAGGAAGTATTCCTAGTCTAGTTTTTAGAGGAACAGTTTCTCTGCTGATACCTTGATTTTGAATTTTAGTCTTTGTGGTGGACTGACAACTGGTGGTCAACTTACAGTATACAGCTGAACTGAACCAGCATGGTGCTGGGTATGAGGGGCCCACCTGAGGATTGTTGCTGGCAGCATAACAGGCAGAATTGGGAGAAAGAAGTTTAAGAAGCTTTGGGGGAGCTGTTGGGAGCTCTTGGTTATCTTGGGGCTGTTGGTTTTCTTGGAGGAGCTTGCTGTGCTTTCCTGATGAACTTGGCTGTTCTCATTGTGGGAGGAGCTTGGGACCTCATAGTCACTGAGAATGGCTATGGTTCACTTTGGGGGAGCTCTAGTCTTTACTTTGAGTGTCATTCTTGGCTCCAGTGTAGAGCTCTCAGCCTGCTAGCATAGATCTTCTATCTTGCTGGCTTTAGAAGATAGGAGATACCAGCTACCATCTCATGCTCAGATGCAGAAAAGAGGATTGTAATTGTACTATTTCTCCCCGAATATGGTTCTAATATAATATAATGTTATGGACTTAATACTAGTTCTTAAGGATTGTTAAACCTGTGTTATAATGTTGAAGTTATGAAGTGGTAAGTGTAAGCATCAACCAAAGAACACTTACCTTCTATTCTGGAGAGGGAATTAGTACATTTCCATTTGTATGTAGGGTAGTTATAGGAGCAATTATATACATGTCTTTGTATCTGGAGACCGATTTAAAGAAATGTGTCTGGTTGCCAAGTTAACAAGGGGTGAATTGTTGTAGTTCATTGATTGTGTCAACTTGAGAAGTTTAGAAGCTTAACTAAGTTGACTCAGCAATTCTACATCCTAGGGTGTAGAGGACCCACCCTAGGCTGGGTTACTGCCTGGATGGTATGAAAGGGAAATGAGGAAGGACAGATGGGTTTCCATTCTTTGAAGGAGCTGTCTTCACTTTTAGCTTGGACATTATCTCCTGGTTTCGGATTCCATCTTGGATCCTTCAGCCTTCCAGCATAGACTCATCAGCCTTCTATCACAGACCTACCAGCCTCCTGATATGGACTTGCACAGAACACTGCAGTGAATTCCAGACCTTCAACTGAATTGTTCAGCCTCCAATGTGCAGACACCTTCTGCATCCTTCCTCATCCAATTCTCTGGCTGACTGTCGTAAGCCAGTCTTGTAATTTCTTATACATTTGGCTGAGTAGTATACCATTGTTGAAAAAAACTACATCTTTTTTTTATCTATTCCTCTGTTGATGGGTATTTGGGTTGTTTCCAAGATCTTGCTGCTACAAATTGTGTGGTTATGAACATGAGTGCACATATATCACTGTGGTATGATGTTTTTAATTCTTTTGGGAAAATATCCAGCAGGGGAATAGCTGGGCCAAATGGGACCTCCAATCCTAGTTTTTTGAGGAATCTCCACACAGATTTCCACAGTGGTTGCACCAGTCTACACTTCCACAGTGGAGAAGGGTTCCTTTTCCCCAGAGCCCCTCCAGCAGTTGTTATTGGTTGATTTCTTCATAATAGCAATTCTTTCTGGGGTAAGATGGACTCTCAGTGTTATTTTAATTTGCATCTCTTGAATGACCATGATCTCATATATTTATTTTCTGTTTATATTTCTTCATCTGAGAACTGTATATTCATCTCAAATGCCCATTTTTGGATTGGGTCTTTAAATTTGGGAGGTCTGATTTTTTTGAGTTCTTTGTATGTTCTTGATAGAAATCCTTTTGTCTGAGGAACAGCTGGCAAACATTTTTTCCCACATTGTGGGTTGTCTCTTCACTCTGTTGGTGGTTTCTCTTGCTGTGCAAAAGCTTTTTAATAAGATGAGATCCCAGTTGTTGTTTCTTTGTGGTAGTTTCTCTTCCCTGCATCATTTTGTAGATTTTGCTCTCAGTGTGGAGCTGAGGGTGTTTGGTCTTGACACATTCAGGCTTGATGGCAACTTCTTCTCCTGTAGCAATGTCTGTGTTGAGATAGATATCTCTGAAGGAGACCCTGCTGATTTTGCGGCCCAACCGGTATCTGTTCCTGACCCTCAGCTCCATAACGGCAGGCCATTTGCTGCTTCCTGCCAGGCCACTTTCTGGATCTGGTATGAATTCTTAACTGCATGTAAAATGGAAGTCAGACATGGGCTGGTTCTTAAATCTGCTAACAACCAGCACATTATCTGTCCTATTCTTCAGGTTCTTCTAAAGGGAAAGTTCCTGTATGGATTTCCAAGATAGTACCAATGAGCTGAGTGTTCTTATTTGATGTGTAAATCACAAATTGGTGAAGCATAGCTCTTTTGTTGCTAACAGGCCTGGACTTTGGATGCCAGTGGCTATCAACTCTTTAGAATTGGTGGATTTGGAGTAAGCAGCTACTGGCAGGCCCTGGGAACTCTTCTGGCTGCTGGAGGGAGTAGCTGCTGGCAATTCTCCATGGCTGGCCACTGACTTCAGTATTGCTCCCCCTGGCTGCTGACTGCTTTCAGAGCCAGTGGCCTTTGGTATTACCCACTTTTAGTGAATTAGCTCAGCATGCTCTCTTTGAGATCAAAATCATAAAGACAAGGTGGACGTGGTAGCACACGCCTGTAATCCCAGCACTCGGCAGGCAGAGGCAGGAGAGGATTGCTGCAAATGCAAGGCCAGCTTGGGCTACGTAGGAGACCAGGTCTCAGAAAACAAAACAGAACAGAAAACCGTGAAAGACAAGAATATGCCATCTGGAAGCGGCGTATTTATTAGGACATATGCTGTAGTGTAAAGGGCGAACAGTGCATGGAGTGACCAGGCAAACTCACAATGTTCAGTGCTAGACTTGCTTTGCTCATGGGTAGAGGATGCTGCAGAGCTGTGGAGTCATCCAGTGACCTGGAGAGTGAGGTCACCCAGAGGGGCTGCAGGGAAGAGTGAGCTAGGTCCCCCCAAAGCCTGCTACAGCCAAGGTAAGTATCTCCCAGAGCAGCAGTGAGGCAACTGATGTAGCTGGGCAGGCTGCAAGGCGCCCAACCTTTCTTCTTCACTGGAGAAGAAAAGGTCCTTTTGAGGAGCATCATGCTCTTCTCCTCTGACTCAGTCCTGGGTACTGAATTGAAGGCCCTTCCTTATTTTATCTTGAAATTGTTTCACGAAGCTGCCCAGGCAGGCCATGAATTTGGGATCCTCCTACTTCAGGTTTCAGTGTCCACTGCCCCTTGGTTAGATGGCCCTGTACAATGCACGAGCTACACAGCTGCGCTGGCAGACCCCACCAGGGATGGCAGGTGGGGGGTGGGAGACAGTCATAAGCAAAAGTTAGAAAATGAGCAGTGAACTTGCTGGGGAAATGGAGTATCTGGAGGAGCTGGCTGGGAAGGAAGGGAGAGCATCTGTGGGCCAGATGCAAGACACAGACCCAGCAGCTTGCCTCCCATCCCGTGATATATGCCTGTCTTTATTCCAAGCATTTTACAAATCTTAAGTCATTTGGTTCTTTATTGTTATTTCCACTCAGCAGATGAGAAAGGCAAAGCACAGAACGTTAAAGTGACTTGCTGACAGTCATACAGCCAATAAGTGGCAGAGCCAGGATCCATACCTGGAGTATCTGGGTCTCAGCCTATGTAGGAAGGAAACTCTTGGGCCTGACTGTACCCCTCTGGAGCTGTGGGAGGCCTGACCCCCTCACTTTCTACCAGAGGTGTCATGAAGTCATTGGATCAATGTCAAGGATGGAACAAGGTGATTGTTTTAAAGCCCAAAAGGCAATTGTTTTTGTTGGCTTGAGTCTAAATATTCTTCTGTCCAAATTTCCTGTGCCCTCTGGGAGGATCTGGGAGGCCGGGGTGGTTCTGCCGTCTGCCCTGGGATGCCTGGAGCACCGGAGGCCTGACATTAGTTTTTTTTTTTTTTTTTTTTTAACTTTGAGGCCTTATCCATACATATAAAGGTGGAAGAAATTGTTGTCCTATTGTTATTATTTTAATTTAGGAAAACACGCCCAAATGAGCTTCATAACAACCTCAGCTCTCATTTTATAAGACACAACATTGCCTTGAAGCCGCTGGCCGAGTCTCCTCTGTCAGCCGGCAGCCTTGTGAAAGGAACAGATCCATAATCGCTCCTCCATGGGAATGAGGTCGATTTCAATGACTGTCTAATAAAGGAATAAATTCAGCATTAAAAAAATCCGAATCCCTAGGAACCCTAGAGGCAAATGGCAAAGGAAATTTGATCTGATGAAAACTGAGATCTTGTTTCTTAAAGGTTTTCTTCTTCTTCTTTTTTTGCCTCCTCCCTTATCCCAGTACAAAACTACACTTTAAAAACCGTAGCTTGGTCTAACAACAAATCTCTCTTTAAGGAATTGGATAGGAAACTGATTCTATCACAGGCAAAACTTTGATCCATAAATTCAGAGATCGGCTGATTAGTGAGAGGTCTGAATCAGTCTGAAGGGAATGGTTTGTCACTGTGAAGGGCTTTGTTGCCTTCAACTCTGAGTAAATTGTGGAACTCATTCTTTTACCCCCAGCATCCAGGGGAACTCACTCAACAAGCCGACAAGCAGCCTGTGGTGAGTGTGTCAGCTGCTGCACGTCTGCACTGTTGGTGGCGCGGCAGCACTTCTTACCCTTGTCTGGCCCCTGTGGGTGTTTGTGCGCCTGAGGAAAGGGACTTAGGGTCCCTCTCCCAACAACGTGGCCAGCGCCACTGAATGTGTGGTATACAGGTGTGGTGTTACGGTACGGTTGATACATTGTGTCAACTTGGGGAGTCTAGAGGTTTGGCTAAGTAACTCAGCAGTTGTAAATCTTGGGGTAAAAAGGACATGCCCTTATCTTTCTGGGATGTTGTTTGTTGTGTTAATTTGGGAAGTTTAAAAGGTTAACTGTGTGATTCAGCAGGAAGCCAGGGTGCTTACTCTGTATACATCCTGAGCCTGTGGAAAAGGAAGGCATGGAGATTGTGTGAGAGCTACACTCCCCCTGGGTGGGGGTAGGCTGTTTACAAGGTAAGAGAAGGAAAGAGGCTGCTTGCAGCCATTCCTCCCTTTTGTTGTGCTTGTTTTGCTGTGCTCTGCTGCCATGAGCAGTTTGCCCTTTGCCATGTGCCACTCTGCCTCTGAGCCAGCCAAGTATGGACTAAAACCTCCACAAACTGTAAGCTAAATAAACCTTTCCTTCCTTCATTTTGGGTTTTGGGTATTTTGTCTCAGCAATGAGAAAAAAGTAACCAAGACATGTGGAAACTGAGGCTTAGGGAGAAGGCCAGAACCTTGCCTCAGTCAAGGTTTCAAGGCTAAACTGCACCTGGGACGTATCTCTTTGTGGCTCCCAGAGATGTATGCCAAAGCTACCTTGCGAATGGTGATTATATGATTACATTATTAATAAGAGATTGTTAGAAAATTGTTCTTTGCTGCACTTTCAAAATTTCTCCTCTAATAATGCCAATGATTGACTTGGCCTTCAGATAACAGCAATGAGAGAGAGAGAGACAGAGAGAGAGACACACACACACACACACACACACACACACACACCAACCTTTTATGGGCCAGGTACCATTCTAAACACTGATATATCCTCTCCTAATTGAGTCTATCAACAACCTTATGCTATAGAATTGTTCCCAGTTCATATAGTTTAGAAAAACTGAAGTCCAGATAAAAATGCCAAAAACTGAGATCCCCACAATTCCTCTGTTCCCAATATCCTTCATATCTTAATAAATTATTTATGATATTCTAAGGCCCAAAGAAATACCTAGTAGGTTTGTTTCTTAAGTAGTTAAATCTAAATAATGTGTATTTATGTCCTAACAGGTTAGTAATCATTTTTAAAAAAACCTCATATAAATTGAGAGAAGAAATGTTTAATTCTATCTCAAGTGGCAAGAATTATGTGGTAATGGCATGTATGTGTCATTGAATAGTGCAGTTTCTCAAAACTGAGAATCAGATTGGATGGTGCCAGCTTCATTTCCTGGTGCACATTGGTTTTCACATGGAACTTAACCACCGAAAACCCAGCTTTGCAAAAATATGATGTTGCCAAAAGCAGTGCAACTCGAGTTGATGTTGAAACATCACTGGCTTTGAGCTATTGTTCAGGGGCTGTGGACATTGCTGTTTCTTTCAAGCGAAACTGTGGTGCCCCTGCTCCTCCCCCAGAGTGTGCTGCAAGCCCAGGGAGAGTTTTGCTGGACCTAAGGTTATTTGGCCAGTACTCCTTGAACAGTCTTAGTCTGTTCAGGGTGCCATGACAAAACACCTTAGGCTGGCTGGCTTAAGCAATGCAGATTGATTTTTCCATAGCTCTGGAGTCTAGAAGTCTCTGATCAGGTGCCAACAAGGTCAGGTCTAGTGAGGGCTCTTTTCCTGGCATGTGGACAGTTTGGGAACTGCGGGTTGGTGAGGAAGAGTTAGTGGGAATTGAGATTTGGACCTGAGCAGTGGATCCTGAGCTGCTGCACTTGGCCCTTGGGTAAGTGTTTGCTCAGGGCACCCCACCTGGTAGGGCTCACTCCTCATTCTGCAAACCTTGATGTGCGGTCCGTCTGTGCCAGACCTTGCCCTGAAAGAGACAAAGATGAATTTGCTCTGGGTCCTGTTTTTCAATCATCCTGTCACATGATAAAGTAACTACAGTTCAGCTATAAGGGAAGGTGCAAAGCACAGTCTTACCCCAAGGAAGGATCTTGGATGTGAGGTGGGGTAGCACTGATACAGCTATCAGGAAAGCTTGTTTAGCTTACATCGTAGAAGTTTCATTTTGGAAAGGAAGGAAATAACTGTCTCCTTCCTGTTCTGTTGAAGTCAGATCACTCTAGAATTATATTCAGGCAAAGAAGAGACAAACCAGGTCTCAACAGGTATCTTATCACCTCGCAAGGCTACATGCAGTTGACCAAGAGGGAGGCTTGGGTCAGCTGAAGATGGAATATTTTGAATGGAGAAAGTTCTGAGCACCCTGAAACTGAAGAAATGTCTGGAAGACACCTGCTTCAGAGGGGACTCAGCCAGCTGGGCCTTGATCTCATTCGATCTGCAAAGGGATGACGTTTCGTAGCTATGACTCCCACTACCTGTGCTGTCCCTCCTTGTCACCAGCTGAGTGTCCCCCGTGCCTGTCATTCTCCTTCGGACAGCACTGCTGAAGTTTCTGACCGAAGCTCTTTGGAAACATTTTCTTTGAGTTCGTGGTAAATGAGTTTGACCTGGGGTCTCAGTTGTACCACCTGGCTGAGGTTGGGAGCAAAGGGGACAGAAAGGAGAAGCTGCTGCCTGGTGTCCTCTTTAGAGGCAGCCTGTGGTATCCACTTGCTGGGGTGAAGAACGGGCATCCGACTGCGCAATGCTGCAGATGGGACCTGTGTGGAACACGCATCTCATCCTCCACCTCTGCTGCCCACACTCCCCTCTCCAGTGGCCCCCTACAGCTCTCTGGAGCAAGTGCCAACCCCCTCACTTGAGGTCCAGCTCGCCGGCTTGTGTTTCCACAGAGGCCTGTGATCTCATCACCTTGGTTAGTGACACTTCTCTGAACGTCCTTCGTGTCTACATGCCATTGCTTATGCTGTTTCCTCTGCCTGCCTCACCCTGCCTTGCCTGGTAAATCTTATTTTCCTAGGTCTGGCTTAGTCCTCGCATTTACTTTTTTTGCTTTTTGAGACAGGGTTTTGCTGTGTAGTTCAGGCAGGCCTTGACTCACTGTCTAGCCCAGCTGGCCTCCAACTCACGGTGATCTTCCTCCCTCAGCCTCTCCAATGCTGGGATTACAGGGGTGTGCCACCATGCTTGGCAATATACAATTTTTTGCTGTTTTTGACTTGAGGCTTGCTGTGTAGTTCAGGCTGGCCTTGAACTCACTGTGTAGTCTAGGCTGGCCTCGAACTCTTGGTGATCCTCTTGCCCCAGCCTCCCGAGTGCCCCAGCCTTCCAAGTGCACCATACCTGTCCCTTTCATTTACTTTGGAGGGCTTACAAAACAACAACAATAACAACCCCCAAAACCTACAACCATTTATTTAACTTACCACTAATGTAGCCTGGCAGTTTGGCCTGGGCTCAGCTGAGTGGGTTTCTGGACCAGACTTGCCTTGCTTAGGGGGTGGTCTGCTGAGCACCAGTGGGGTGCCCAGGCCTGCTGGCTTTTGATGGCTTCAACATCTGCGATGATGGGATGGGTCTCTCTCCATATGGCTCTGGGTGGTCTCTTGTCCTTCAGCAGGCCAGTCTTATTTCTTTACTTGCTGAATTTCCAAGAGCCTTGAAAGAAGATGAGCCCCACTGCCAGAGAGCTTTTCTAGACTTTGTGTGCATCCTGTTGGCCAAGACCAGTCACCTGACTGGAGTCAGACTGGGAGAGCTTCAGGGATCATACAGAGATGGGGAGCAGATTTGGCACCGTTTCTGCAATCTTCCACAGCCATCAGCAGAAAAGGGCTGTCTGTGTGCCTTTATGTCCCACTGGGCTGTGAGCTTCCGGACGCTTTAGTTTGAGATGCCTCGGTTTCCCCCAGAGCCGAGCACAGAAAAGATGCTCAGCACTTACTAACTTCTGCCTCAATGCCTGTGGATCCAATTTGGACCTTTGGTTCAAAGGAGAGGCCAGAGAACCCAAGGTGCAGCCGGGAGGGGGCTGGGGGGAGAAGAGACAGGAGGGGCACAGACAACCCTTTACAGATTTTTGCTCAGCAGTCCAGAGTTGCAATCTGTCCCAGAGAATGATCTGATCTGATTCAGCCACAGTCTGGTCTCCACCTTTAAATGTTGGGAACTGCGTAAATCAGCACATTTCCCCCAAAGCAAAGTCTGTATACAGCACACCAGGCTGATCACCATAATGAGGCCTCCAGCAATGATTGTTTCTGAACCTTGTGTTTTATCACCAGTCTCACAGGAGAGGGGGAGGGGTGTGATCAGGGTTATGAGACTGCGTGCAACCCTACAGCAGGGGAGGCTGAGGCTAGAGTGCCCGTGGGAGGCTCTGGTCTGCAGTTCCTCTTCCTTCTGTCCCCAGAGCTGTCTGTACCATAAACTGTCTTCCTCCAGGTGTCCACCACCAGGCTGTGTCACTCCCTGCTTCATGTCCAAGCCCTCACCACATTCTTCATCTCTCCGCAGGTAACTGCCTTTTGGTGCTTTCAGCCCAGGCATGCGTACATGGGGACATTTACCTCTGGGATAGCAAAATCCTTTGTGCAGGCTCAGGAAGTTCTGTGTCCAGGGGGAGCTGCTGGTTTAGGAATGGTGGTGTGTATGGGCAGGAGGAGGTGCTACAGGTGGTTGTGTGCTCTCGGTCCTTTGAATTTCTTGTCTTCTGGAGAAGGGCATGGCCATAGGAGGGTTAGGGAAGGGCCCTGTAAAGTAGGCACAAGGCAGGAAGTCCCTAGTTGACTGAGTCTCAGTGTTTCTGTGTGTGTGTGTGTGTGTGTGTGTGTGTGTGTGTGTGCGTGTGCGTGCGCAAAGTTGGAGGGGTCCTACTAGTCACCCGAGTGGGGCCAGGCCTGTTTGGAGTTCGGAAAGCAGCAGCCATTGTCCCTTAAGCTTGCAGAGCCTTCTGTTAAAATGAAGAGGTCACATGTTTCTGTCTGGTTTTCCCTGAAGACCTGTAGGGCATCACAGAAAAGGGAGTCATAGCCCTCACTGACCAGATAAGGAAGCTGAGGCTCTGAGAGTGCAGCTTGCTACAGACCACACACCCATCTGTGGTGGGGCAGGGGCTGGGCCCTGTGGTGGATCTTCAAACACTGCTCTTGTTGCCGCCCAATGACAGGCTTTTAGAATAGATTTGAATAATATCAAGCTCTCCCTTGTGCCTATAGTTGCTCAAATACCATTTCACTGATGAGAATTGAGGTTGTGCGCAGGTTTTCCACTGTTGTGAACATTGGCAGCCCAGCGCTCCTCATGTGGGATTGGATCCTGCCTCTGTGGAGGGCAAGATTACTAAACCTTGGTGAACTTCAGTTTTGCCTTTCATGTAACAGGGACAATAATATCTCCTGTGGGAGATACTGAATAAATGAAGAAAGAAACAGACGGTGGTGACGGTGGTGGTGATGGCGACGGTGCCGGTGCCTGATGATTGTGCGTTGTGGGGTGTTCTGGTTTATGCGCCGGCTCTAGAGAGCCTTGCTGGCCTGAGGCAGCATCCCTCCACCTATCCTCTCCTGGGACTACAACAGATTTAACCACTTCAGTCTCAGGTGAGCTCACCCAGGCCCTCCCTCTGCCCTGTCTAACTTGCCCTCCAGCTGGCTGTAGTGTTAAATCACATTGGAATTCCGATGACTCCCAAGTTTGTATCTCTAGCTATGACTTTTGTGGAACTCCAGACTCATACCTATCCTCGTTACTCTGTCTTCAAAACACATCCCAAATTTGCCTGGGTTTCTGTATCTCTACTACTGTTAGGCCAAGCTGTCCGCACCTCTCTAGTTCTCTTCCAAGTTTATTAATGAACATTTAACTTGTTTTCATTATTCTTATTATCATTTTTTTTGGTTCTGGGAATCGAACTCAGGACTTTGAGCTTGCCAGGCAGGCGCTGTGCCGCTGTGCTATATCCCCGGACTCATTTAATCTTTCTGGTGTTACGATAAATATGTTTCAACTGATACATTTCTTCCTGGTTTGCTTTAGGTTAGTCCCCTCAGTTTTGACATGCAGTACTTACTTGCTTAATTCTGACAATTTTCTTATTAGTTCAGAGGTCATTTAGCACTATGTTATTCAGTTTCTAAAAATAAGAGGGGTTTGTCAGTAATCTTTTTAAAAGTTTTGTTACATATGGTCAGAAAAGAAAGACTAACTGATGATGATTTTTGGAAACTTATTTTGGTTTATTTTAATGTTTATTTTTACCAAATGTTCCATGTGTGCTTGAAAAGAATGTTAGCTGGTTGTAAAGGATGGAGTTTGATATATATATGTGTATATATATGTATATATATATATATGTATGTGTATATATATATATATATATATATATATATATATACTGCAACTTTTGTTTGTGTGCTGTCAGTTCCTTAGAGAGATAAATTCTTCACATGTAATTTATTGGTTTAATTATTTCTCTATTCAGTTCTTTAATTTGGAGTTTTATATAGTTTGAAGCTAAAAGTATTAGTGAAAAATATATGCTTATGAATGGCTATTTGAAAATATATAATTCTTTCCCATGATCCATTGTTTGCATTAAATTACATTTTGTGGGTTAGTAAGATAATCACCTCAGCCTTCTTTTGGTTCATATTTGTCTGACGTGCTTTGTAATCCTTTTCAGTCTCTGTGTCCTTTGTTCTGAGTGTTTGTCAGTAGCACACTACCAGGTTTCATTTTGCTCGTACAATTTTAGACTCAGTTGTCCTTTGATTGATGACTATAATCCAGTTTTCTTTATTGTAAACACTGCTCTGGTAAGCCTCACTTTTGCCGTAGTATTTCACACCTTCCATTTACTGAGCTTTTGTTTCTCCTTTTTGCTTTATCAACTTTAAAAATTTTCCTGTTCATCACCTGGTAAATAAATAAGCAATCTGTATAGTGTAATACAACTTAACAATAAATAGAACAAACTACTGCTAAACACAACAGGGATATGTCTTAGAAGCATTCAGTGAAAGAAGCCTCCTGCAGATAGCATCCACCCCCAGATGCAAAAGGCTGTAATAGCATATATTTTCATTTATATGGCATTCTGGCAAGGCCAGAATTACAACTTTAGATAAATTGTCGTTAGAGGTTTGTTATGATTTATATCTAGATGTGCTCCCAAAACCTCATATGCCCGTGTGTGGGACTTTTGGAAGTAACTGGATCTTGGGTGTGTGATACTGGATTAGTCTGCTGATTGGTTTTGCATAGCTCTGGGAGTGAATGATGGATTTATGAAGAGGAAAGACCTACCCTAGATGTGAGTGGAACCAGCCAATAAGCTTATAGCTTAGAGAGACTAAAAAGGGAAAGAAGGAAATCCTCCTGATTTCTGCCTGCCCTGCCATGAGCTCTTTTTCCTCTGCCATGACTCTCTGCCCTGCTACCCTGCTTTGGAGCCAGCTGACTGTGAACTGAAACCTCTACAAACTGTGAGCTGAATAGACCTTTCCTTCTTTAACTTGTGGGTGTTGGGTATTTTGTCTCAGCAATGAGAAAGTAACTAAGACAAGACTAGAGTGGGAGGAGGGGCTTGACTGAAAGGGGTAAGATGAATTCTTACAGAGGATGGAAATAGTCCATGTCTTGATTGTGGTGGTGGTTTCCTGAAGGTAAAATTAATTCTGTATGTACTTTTCACCATTTATCAAACTGTGCAGTTAAAAAGGTGACATATACACGTATGTTATATCTTACTTTGAAAAAGCAAAACTAACCCCTAATGATCATTACATTGGTCGTACATGATTGCCTCTCCTCCATCTTCCCAGAATTCTTCACCTGGATATGCACAGAGCACATTGCTTTACTTCCTTGGGATTCCTGATCAAAGGTCTCCCACTCATAGGACTTTTCCTTAATTAGTCCCCCAACACTTTATAATCATCTGATGTTCTAGAGATTTGCTAATATGGCTCTGCCTTCTTCTATACTCCAAGCTCCAGGGGCTTTGAGGGCAGGAACTTTGCCTGTCTTCATCACTGTGATATCCTCCGAATGGTGCCTGACACATAGGTAGTGCTCAGTAATCGTTAGAAAAGCAAATGAATTTGTTGCAACTGTTAGATCTTAGATGAGAGGTATCCAAAATAAAGAATGTAAACTGCACAAACCATTAAAAATTCCCTAATAATCACATTTAAAAAGTAAAAAGAATCAGGTAAAATTAATTCTAATAACGTAGTTTATTTAACCCAATATATTAAAATATTATTTCAGCATGCAAACAGTATAAAAATTACTAATGGATATTTTATTACTTTTATGAAGTCATTGAGATCTGAAATGTGTTTTGCATTCACAGTACAGCTCATATTTGGAAGCTCCCTTTGCAGATGCTCATGAGCCATGTGTGGATGGAGGCTGCTTCACTGGCCAACACAGCTTTGACGAGAAGACACTGGGTCAAGTCCAGAAGAGATTTTACTCCCGGGGGACATCTTTGTTGTGGGATGTGGCTCTGACTCAACAGTGAATCTCTGATTTAAAAGTAAATGGCTAATGATGCAGTTAGAATATATCACCATTACACAGTCCCCAGTGCAGTGGCTGTAGGTTGTGGCCATTGCTGCTGATGTCACAGGAGGAAGGGGCCACTCACAGGACACAAGTGGACTTGACAGAAGAGCAAAACTGAGTCTGAGCAGCCCTATAGATTCAACTCAATGGACAGGATTTACAACTCAGAAAGTCTAAGAGACATGGGAAATGATACCTTAGAGAGGCAACCCACAAAGTCCAGACAGGAGACACGTCAGGACAAATGACCCAGGTTCTCAACAAGGCAATTGTGAGAAAAAAGAAAGGAAAGGAAACATGGATTGAAAAAGACTCAAAAAATGCTAAACCAGTCACAATGTGTAGACTTTTTAGGACCCTGATGAATAAAATACAGAGAAGCATGAATTTATGAGACAGTTAGCTGTTGGAGAATATTAAAGAATTATTAATTTTTGGCGTGATAACGGTACTGTGGTTATTTTATGGTGGGATAAATTAAGAGATACGGACTGAAACGTTTAAAGGTGAAATGGTTTGATGGTTGGGATTTGATATGAAATAAATTGGGGGGCGAAAGCATGTGAGGTGTGTATGTGTGTGTGTGTATGAGAGGAATTCGTTTTGGCTGTAAACTTGTAACTGGTAAGGCAGAACATGTCTTGGGAGTTAACTCCATCCTGCACACTGAGGCAGTGAGTTACACTCCCGCAGGCACCAGGAGATGGCGCCACTCGCTGTGTTTGTGCTGGCAGCAGTGGGAGTGGGGGGCTTGGGGGGTGGGGGCGGGGCTGGGGCGGGGTTGCTCAACCGCTCAAGCCACCTGGGTTGCTGCTCACCCGCACTGTGTAGCCTGTGGAGAGGGGATACCTGGGGTCCAGTGGCCATTTGCCCTTTCAGTGCTTGCTCCAGACCGCCCCTGGCCTCCATCCTTTAGGACTGTGGCTATTCCTGATCCGCCTAAGCCTGAGAGAGGCCTTGTCCTGTTACACTGAAGCCAGTGTGGGCTCCTGAGGGTCGCCTTGACTTGGGAGTCTCCATCCCATCTTGCACAGCCTCCCCACACCTGCAGACACAGCATCTGCACCCAGGCAGGTCAGGTGTTGGTCTGGCTGTCTCCCATGAGCCGTGCCCACCCTCCAGTCAGGGTTCCTGTACCCCATCCCTCATCCCGGACTCTCATTTTGGCTGGGTGGGATGTCCGCTTGGTCACTCCAGGTGACCTTTGCTTGCAACCAGAAGCACATGGCTGGTTGTGGGCTAAGCTGGAGAGCCCTGGGTACCAGTCTGGCCTCCCTTGAGCGTGTGGAGTCCTCCTCAGCAGAACAGAGTAGAAACTGGGGAATTGGCTGTTGTAGACAAATGGTGTTCTAACTTTCTAAAGAAGTGGAAACTCTTTCCAGATCCCGGTAGAAAGTCCACAGGAATCAGAGCCTGGTTTTATCTAGGGGAGATGCCTCCCCTTGGGCCCATTCTGTCCCCCATGACCACCCTAGGTTGAAAAACGCTGGACTTCCTGGACTCTGAATTTCCTCCATCTCTGGCTGGCCATGAGCGCAGTTCTTGCGAGCTTCTCTGAGGCGCTAGGAAGTCCCCTTGGCACGTACTCAGTCCTTTCGCTCCTTTATTGTTTCAGCCCAAAAAACATTCACCAAAACGTTCATCAAGGCAAGAAACTGAGAGACACGGGACAGCTTGTTTTCTTGTTTCTATTTTAGCATTTTAACAATTTTATTGGCATATTTTAGCTACACATAATGATAACAGTTATCATAGGGGCTTTGTACCTGTCCATGATATATCTTGCTTTTTTTACCCCGACCCCACTCCCCTCTCTTCAATCCCTCTTCCCCTCTTTATTTACAAAAGCTCTGTTTCCATTTCCCTCTCTATTTTTTTCTTGCCCCCTCCCCCTTGTTCCCCTTCTCATTTCAACACTTTCTTCTCATTTCCCAATATCTATTATACATTTTGGTCCTTGTTTACACTTTTGGTCTGTAACACTAGAGAAACTGTGGTATTTACATGTGTGTGTGTCACATTTATTTCACTTAAGAGTATGGCCTCAGGTGCACCCATTTAGCTAGAAATGTCTGGAGCTTATCTTTATGGCAGAGTACTATTCCATTGTGTATGTATATATAAAACTACATCTTCTTTATCCATTC
Source organism: Dinomys branickii (assembly GCA_004027595.1). Classification (NCBI taxonomy): domain Eukaryota; kingdom Metazoa; phylum Chordata; class Mammalia; order Rodentia; family Dinomyidae; genus Dinomys; species Dinomys branickii. The sequence continues at coordinate 48,417 of PVLD010011626.1, forward strand.
ATTAGTTAATGAGCATTTGGATTGTTTCCAAGATTTAGCTGTTACGAAGTGTGCCACTATAAACATGGATGTGCACATATTGCTGAGTTGCGGTGCTTTTAATTCTTTCAGGAAGATACCAAGAAGGGAAATAGCTGGGTCAAATGGCACCCCTAGTTTTAGTTTTTTTTTTTTTTTTTTAGGAATTTCTGCACTGATTTTTACAATGGTTGCACCAGTCTACACTCTCACCAACAGTACAGAAGGATTCCTTTTCCCCACAGCCCCGCCAGCATTTGTCATTGCATTATGGTCTGATAATAAGCATGTTCTATGAGCTAGTGTGTGGCCTATTTTGGAGAATATCCCATGCATAGCTGAAAAGAATGTGTATTCTGCAGTGGTGGGATGGAACACTCTGTAGACATCTACTAAGTCCATTTGTTCAAAAGTTTGATTCAGCTCTGATGTTTCTTTGTTGATTTTTTTGTCTAGTTGATCTATTTGTGACAGTAGGATATTGAGGACCCCCATTATAATTGTATTAGTGCTTATTTGAGTTTTCATGTTCATTAATATTTGTTGTAATATTTGTTATATTGTTGTAATATTTGTTGTATATATTGTTGTAATATTTGTTGTATGTATTTGTTGTGTATGCTGGTATTTTGTGCATTTCTATTTGATCATTATGTCTTCCTCTTGGATTGTTCCCTTTACAAGGATGTAGTGACCTTTGACTCTCTTAATCAGTCGTGGTTTGAAATCCACTTTGTCTGCAAGTAGAAAATCTACCCCTCCTTTTTTCTAGGTTCCTATCATATGGAGTATTGTCTTTCCATCCTTTGACTTTCAGACTCTGAATTTCTTTTTGATTTAAATGTGTTTCTTGTGTGCAGTGTATTGTTGAGTCTTGTATCTTGATCCATTCTACCAGTCTGTTTCTTTTGATTGATAAATTGAGACCATTTACTTTATAGTTGTAACTGATATGTATTGACTTATCAGTTTCATATTGTTTTCCTATTTTTTGTTCCTTTAAAAAATTCCCTTCTGTTTAATTATTGTCTTGCCTGGTGGATTCATTATGTTGTGGTTCATGGGGTTGTAATCCTTGTTATCTCTTTCTAGAATGTCTTTCAGAACATTTTGCAGTGCTGGTATGGTGTTCATGGGTTGCTTCAGGTGTTCTTTGTCATGGAAGTATTTTATTTCTCCACCAACTTTGAAAGGTAGGTTCTGCAGGATACATCAACCTCTGTTGGAGATGGTTTTCTTTTAGGGCTTGAAATACTTCAAGTTCTTTTTGTCTTGAAGTTTGTGCTGAAAAGTCTGCTGTGATTCTGATGGACTTTCCTTTATAGATGATTTGTTTCTTTTCTCCAACACCTTCTAATATTCTGTTCTTATGTTGAATTTCTTGAATCTTGACTATTGTGATGGTTGATTGATTGTATCAATTTGAGTAAGAGAAGTTTTACTAAATTGGTTCAGCAATTCTATACCCTGGGGTGTGGAAGACCCACTCTAGGGCAGCTTGTCACCTGAATGGTATAAAAGAGAAATGAAGAACAGATCTGCTTTTCTTTCTTCAGAGGCACTCCAGTGTTTGCCTTGAATGTCATCTCTTGGGTCCCAGCGCATACTCTTTGGCTTCTGGCATAGATCCTTCAGCCTTCTGGCATAGAGTGTTTAGCCTTCCATCACAGACCCATCAGCCTGCTGATAGGGACTTGCACAGGATACTGAGCTCCAGACCTTTGACTGAGTTCTTCAGTCTCCAGTGTGTAGACACCCTCTGTACTCCTCCTCATCCAACTCTGTGGGTGGCTATTGTAAGCCAATCTTATAAATTCGTATATGTTTGTATATCTTGTTTTATATCTGTTTTTATAGTAAACACTAACTGATATAACTATTATATTCCTTACTTTAAATTTTTGGGGGGCCAGGGATATAGCTCAGTGGCACAAGCACCTGCTTGGCAAGTGCAAGGTCCTGAGTTTGATTCCTGGTACCCCCCAAAAAAAGAAAGAAATTTGTTTTGATCATTGCTAATTGAAGTGTATATGCCTTGCTTGTGAAATTCTTTACCATGCTTGGAAACTTTTCTACTATAGCTTCTTTTCTTTTTTTTCTACCATGACTTCTATGAACAGGTTTTTTATTCGTGTTGTTTGCACTATCTCTTGCTTTTTCATTGGCTCTGATCAATCTTATTCTTTTTTGCATCATCTAGCAGCTGTTGGATTGATTTGTTGTGACCCCTTTCTACCTTTTTTTTGTGTGTGTGTGACAGAGTCTCATCATGTAGCCCAGGCTGGCCTCGAACTTGTGGCTATTCTCCTGCCTCAGCCTCCTGAGTGTTGGGATTAAAGGCGTGGCCATCACGTCCAGCTATCCCTTGCTATTTTTAAGAAATATTTTTTATCATGATTACTAACCACAGTCCTGTCTTCTGTATATGAGATTCTGTCCTCACATTGGCTCATTCTGCTACATACACTTGCAATGGAATTTTTAATCTCCAGGATATCTGTTTGAATCTGTTTCATGGATTCCATTTTTTTCCTCTGTTGGGCATTCATGGTTTCCATCGTTTTCCTAAGCTCCTATGCATTTTTTAATCTGTATCTGATCTAGAGTTACTGACCACGTCTTTCATTAAGGTCACTATCTCTTTAGTTATCCGAGAAATTATTTCTGATTTGTTTATTTCTAGAGTCTTATTCATCTGCTTTATTACTTTTGACTTCAGAGTCCAAACGGATGGCTTTCAAATTGTTCCTCCTTATTACCCAGTGGATTTGCCTTTGGTGAGTCCAGGGTTGCATCTTCTTTAAGTGTCTTCTCATTTTATATTAAAAAAATTTAATTCCTGAGTTGATGCTTATAAATTGCCTATAGTGAGTAGCTCTATTGCTAGAGTTTTGGACCGTTAGGAAATGACCACTTTTCAGAGGTGTCTTCCAGGTGTAGCTGGCTTTTGAGTCTATTGCAAGATCCTACTTCTTCAATTTATTGGGAATGAGAAGTTGCTTCCTATTTGGCCTCACCCCTGGTTCTGTCACATTTGCCTATAATATTGTTTATGATCCTTAGGCAACCTCAATCTTGGCACACCAGGAAGAACAACTAATGAGAACAATTATGTCACCTTGGCTAAAGTAGTACAATCAGCAATTCTGTCACCTTGGCTAAAGAAGTGCATAGCATCATACACTGCCTAGAAAATGACACACTATGGTGATTATTAGTTTGCTATTTTTGACCATATGAACTAGATTTATGGTTATATAACTAAAATCTAAAACAAAGCAGAAAGTTGTATGGCAAATATGCCTTCAGCAAGGCACATTTTTACCCTCAAGGGAGAAAATTTGAAAGGGATTAGGGGAAAATTGGGCATTAGAAGAGGAAGAGTATAGAAGCAAGGCTGGCAGACAAAAGCAGGTTATGCTAACTCTGGGAAACTGGTGAAGAAGACAGGAGGGAAAGAGAGAAGGAAGAAATAAAAACATGAACAGAACACAACAGCAACAACACAACTAGAAACTGCATTCACACTCATAAAAACAAGAAAAATCAAGAAAAAACGAAAGAAAACAAAAACAAAAGGAAGAGGAGGAAAAGAAATAAAAAACATCCGGTTCAAAGCATGTCTCGCTGTTACTGGGTAGACGGCACGGGTAGATAGAGTCCAGATGTGAGTTGATTATTCCCAGAGAGCTGACTCTAGCTTTATGACAGCGTAGTAGATAATCCCAGCAAGCCTGAAGCTTCAGGTTTCACTGAAGGTTCAGGCTGGGTACTGGCTATAAGACTGGAATCTGACTTGTTCACTCTGCAATATTCCGTGTGTCTCCAAGATGACTACCAGACAATTGCTCTCCCCTGTGGGACATCTGAACCCAAATAACTCACCGGCCGCTGTAGTCTGCTGTGTCCACTGCTCCGTTGTGCTGCTGTGCTTCTCTGTGCAGGCCTCTGTGGTTGACAGTGGTCACCAAGCATCTGCAGGTTCGAGCCCCTTCTCCCATGCAGTGAGTCAGGGCTCACTGAGAAAGCACCACTTGCTACCTCCTTCTTTGTTGAAGTCTCTGTCTTCACTCTCTGTGGGCTTCAGTTCTCACTTCAGAGCCTTGCTGGCTCCTGGGGGCCCGCTTCTCTTCTTTCCCTTCCCGTGTTGCTATATTCCAGCATTTGGACACCGAATCTCAGAAAGGCCTTTTCTCTGCTGCTCACCACTCCACCATCTTCCTCAAACCAAATCTTGCTTTCTTGATGCGGTCATTTAGAGAGGGCTCCTCGAAATGATAGAAGGGACATGGACTCCAGATTGTGGTTTGGCTGGAGACCAAGTGCTGTCTTGGAGACACCTGTCTGGTACTTTGCAGGAGCATTTATGCATCAGGTGCCTACAGAGACAGAGCAGCGAGTCACTGCTGCTTCTGGAGCGCTGCTGTGGGACATCTGGAGAGAGATCCACTTCCCTCCCAGAGTGAAATTGCCAATAACTGGTGTTGCCGAGAACGTGAACAGCTTCACAGGCCCCACATATAAGATTGAATCCCAAGTGTTTGTTCCAAGTGCTGGGGGTGCACCGGTAATAAAGTGCCAGGATTCTAAATCCCCCCTTCTTGGGCAGAATGCCTCTCCTTCCTCAAATAGAAACTCACTGAGAATCTAATTAAGAACAGTGTACATAAAACTTACTGTTCCTAAGTAAACAAACACTAAGCAAGATGCTCTGATTTCATGGCATGGGCTTTGCTGAGAGGGGCGAAGTAGGAAAGGAAGGGGTGGGTGAAGGGGAGGAAGAAGAGGGATTCAGATTGAGCAGGAAATAGGTTCCTGGTTGCAGGGGGGCTGGTTAGGGGGGGTGAGGCACACATTGCAAGGGAAGAGAGGAGTAGAGGCAGGCCGCCGGTCCCAGCTTTGCGCCTGTGCCACTGTTCCCGTGCTTGCTGCGGGGTCCTACTGCGCAGCCCCTGTCTTTTCCACCTGAGCAGCCCTGGCTGCTTATTGGGCTGGGCGCACTGGGGAGCAAATCACCCTGGCAGCAGGTGATGCTTGATAGGAGGTGGAGGATAAGTTCCCTGCCTTACTTTCCCTTTAATTTCTTGGATGATTCAGAAGTTTGGGTTCTTTTTGCACACAGTGGCAGCTGGACCGATGACACACTATTCACTAGCCCCATCTCATCTGTGTCTTGCTTCCCCTCTTCCCTGCTGCTGCTTCCTGGGGTCATGTACCCCCAAACTAGCCCTCAAATCCTTGTCTCAGGGACTGCTTCTGGAGGAGGCCAACTACAAGAAAGGCTTAATAAATAGAATTTTATTTTGAGGATCTGATCCACTCTCTACCCAGAATTAGGCCAAGCCTGTTTATAATATAGACTGACTAATGTGCTTTTATTGGCAAGTCTCTGTGTTGAGAGCTTTTTTAAAAAAATTGCATTTGGAAGGTCTGTTGTCTCTGAAAAATTGATTTAAAAATTAATTTGGAAGCTGGGCTGAGGTGGTATACACCTGTAGTCCCTGGAGGCTGAGGCAGGAGGATGATTTGAGCCTAGAAGTTAGAGACCAGCCTGGGCAACATAATGAGTCCCCATCTCAAAAGAAAAAGTTTACTTTTGGACTTAAAAATTAATGGTCAGCTTACTAGAAAGCATATGATGTTTCCATTTCTAAATTTTAAAATTAAATTCTGGACTTGGCTGTCCAGGTCACCTGGAAAGAGAGTGCATAGCAATAAGGATTTCAATGGACAGGAGTCTTATCACTCATGTATTCCTTCTTTCGTGAGAAGTTTTTGTTGGGTAAGAATGTATCAGGTGACAGGCCCCTTGCTCCATAGAGTGGCCATCTTGGGTCACTTAAAATTGGGTGTCTGATGAGGCTTCAGTTGACTTCATTATTCATTCACTGTTTCCTGAATCTGTGCCTGGCATTGGGCTTGGTGCTGGGCACACGGAGATGGATAAGGCATGGCTTTTATATTCCAGAAGACTGAAATGGATAAGTAAATAATGGTGGAAGCATTTCCTGTGGTAGAGTCACCTCCAGAGTCATTGAGGCACAAGGGAGAGAGGAGCTGACTTTTTTTAGTGGGGCTGGGACAGTTGAGAGGTCCTCAAGGAAGGGGTGTCCATGACCAGAGACTAGAGCATTGCAGGAAGCAAACAGATGTGAGCACAGGTATGGCAGGACTTGTAGGACTAGGACAACAGCCAGAGTGCAGGCCGGTGCCAGGCCGGTATATCCAGGGTGGAGGAGGCCTTGGCGTTAGGATTTGGGCTGTGCTGGGGAGCAGTGTGGTGCTATGGTTAGAGGCACAAGCTCTGCCACTGGACAAAGCAGAATTCCCATCTCAGTCCTGCCACTTGCTTACTTTGCCTTTGGGTGAGATAACAGGCTATGTACACTTGATCCGTTCCTCAGTATTACAGTGGAATGGGCTGCCTGCTGCATGGGGTTGTTGTGAAGGTTAAATGAAAGAAGCCTAGTGCAGCCACTAGCACTTAGTGGGTGCTTCATCAAGGACGAGGATTTGTTAGCAGTTTGCATCCAGATGTCCTGGCTGGATTGAAGAGAGAGCTTAAGTCTGTAGAATTGATATCTGCTCAGTAGTGTACATTGGTATCTCCTCATTACTTGAGGCTGAGGAATATTTTTATAAAACCTGATAGTGCCCTAAGTCTGCAGGATAAGAAACTAACCCAGGCAAGGGTCTGACCCTAAAGATGGCCCTGTGTGTCCCCATGGGCTGGAGAGTGGCCTCGTTTACACCACTACCATCATCCCAGTGCTCCTTGGAATTCATCCTTTGACACTGGCACGTGGGTGAGGTGGGCACTTTCTCTGCTGGTGCCTCTGCCTCCACACTCCATGGGGAGTTCTCAGCATTGGGGGGTGGTGCTGCCTGGTGAGTGCGGGGACAGCACTGAGTGGCAGTGCTCCAAACTTCTCACTCTCCTCCAGGCCCACGTCTCACCCTTTTCAGAAGCATCTGTAGCGATGTTCTCAGAGAAGTTGGAGACCTCCCAACTGCCCACCCGTCCTGGTGTCGCTCTGCAAACAAGACCAGCAGATGGGCAGTGAGCCCCACTCAGCAGAGGGTGTGAATACAGCTCTGCTTTAATGGTGTGGGGACACACTAACCCCACGAGGCTTCCTCAGACTTGAGAGATGGAAGGAGCCAAAGAGAGGCGCAGCTAGGACAGACCTATGTTTGTGTAATGTGGAAACTGTGGCTTAGA
>PVLD010011627.1:0-64313 GCA_004027595.1 Dinomys branickii
TAGAGGCCATCTATTCCTATTTTTTCTAAGGTTTTTAACATGAATGCATGTTGGACTTTATCAAAAGCCTTTTCTGCATCTATTGAGATGATCATGTGGTTTTTGTCTTTGACTGTATTAATATGATGTATTACATTTATTGATTTGCAAATATTGAACCATCCCTGCATTCCTGGGATGAATCCTACCTGGTCGTGGTGTATAATTTTCCTTATGATTCGCTGTAATCTATTTTTCAGTATTTTGTTGAATATCTTTGCATTTATGTTCATTAGAGAGATCAGCCTATAGTTTTCTTTCTTGGTTGGGTCCCTCTCTGGTTTTGGTGTCAGTATAATACTTGCCTCCAGAAATGTGTTAGGGAGAGTTGCTTCCTTTTCTATTTCATTGAAGAATTGGAAGAGTGTTGGCATGAAATCTTCTCTGAATGTTTTATAGAATTCTGCTGTGAATCCATCAGGGCCTGGGCTTTTCTTTGTTGTAAGTTTTTAATGACGTTTTCAATCTCATTAATTGTTATTGGGTTGTTCAGGATTTTTATGTCTTCCTGATTCAATTTTGGTAATTTGTACCTTTCTAGGAATCTGTCCATTTCTTCTGTATTTTCTATCCTGTGGGAGTAAGGATTTTCAAAGTAGGTATTAATGGTCTTTTGGATTTCTGTGGGATCTGTAGTGACTTCATCTTTTTCATTCCTTATTGCGTGAATTTGAGATCTTTCCCTTCTTTTTTTGATAAGGTTGGCTAGGGATTTATCAATTTTATTTATTCTTTCAAAGAACCAACTCTTTGATTCACTTATTTTTTGTAGAATTTTCTTCATCTCAATTGCATTAATTTCTTCCCTATGTTTTATAATCTCCTCCCTTCTTTGGGCTCTTGGTTTGGCGTGTTGCTCTTTTTCTAAGAGTTTGAGGTGTAGCATTAGGCTGTTTATTGTCTCTCTTTCTGTTTTCTTTGTATATGAGTTCATTGCTATAAATTTCCTTCTGTGGACGGATTTCATTGCATCCCACAGATTTCAGTAGGTTGTACTTGCATTTTCATTTATTTGTAGGTATTTTCTTATTTCTTCTTTAACTTCTTGTGTGACCCGTTGGTTATTCAGGAGGTTGTTGTCTAATTTCCAAGTGTTTATGCAGTTTTTAGAGATCTCTTTGTCATTAATTTCCAATTTCATTGCACTGTGGTCCGATAATATGCATGGGATAATTTCAATTCTTTTGCATTTAGGTAGCTATGCTCTATGGGCTAGAATGTGGTCTATTTTAGAGAAAGACCCATGTGCAGCTGAGAAAAATGTGTATTCTGATGTTGTGGGGTGGGACACTCTGTATACATCTACTAAGTCCATTTGTTCACACTTTTGGTTCAGGTCTGTTATTTCTTTGCTGAGTTTCTGTCCACTTGAACTATCTCTTTGCGTCAGAGGGGTGTCTAGGTCTCCTATTACAATAGTGTTATTAGTTATTTGATTTTTCACGTCTGTTAAGATTTGACTTGTAAAGTTAGGTGCTCCATTGTTTGGTGCATAAATGTTTAGGATTGTTACCTCTTCCTCTTGCAGCTTTCCCCTAGCTAGTATGTAATGGCCTTCTTTATCTCTTTTGATTGTTTTTGGTTTGAAGTTTACGTTGTCTGTAAACATAACAGCTACCCCTGCTTTTTTCTGGGGACCTGTTGCATGGAGAATTGTTTTCCAACCTTTAACTTTCAACCTGTGGATTTCCTTTTGAGTAAAATGTGTTTCCTGTATACAGCATATCATTAGACTGTGTTCCTTTATCCACTCTTTCAATCTTTTCCTTTTGACTTGTGAATTGAGGCCATTTACATTAATGGTTATAATGGTTGTATGTTGGCTTATTCTAGTCATGTTATTTACTTGTTGTTGTTTTCCTTCTTTTGCTCTCTGTTTACTTACTTGTTCTGTTTAGGGGATTACTTCTATCATTGTTCTTGGGATTGGGGTCTCTTTTTGCTCTGTCTAGAATATCTTTTAGTGCTGTTTGCAATGTTCGTTTCGCACTCATGAAGTTCTTCAGTTGTTCTTTGTCGTGGAAATATTTTATTTCTCCACTGAATTTGAAGGATAGTTTTGCAGGATACATCAGTCTGGGTTAGAAGTTGTTTTGTCTCAGAATCTGTAATATCTCACTCCAAGCTCTTCTTGATTTCATGGTTTCCGTTGAGAAGTCTGCTGTGATTCTGATGGATTTTGCTTTATAGGTGATCTGTTTCTTTTCTCTAGCAGCTTTTAATATTGTGTTCTTTTGCTGGATCCCTGAGATCTTGACTATTATATGTCTGTGTGTGGTTTTCCTTGGGTTATGGGTCATTGGGGTTCTATATGCCTCGGTTAACTGTACTTCAGTATCTCTTACCTTGTTTGGGAAATTTCCTGCTATTATTTCAGCAAATATTCTTTTTATATCATTTGAGTTGTCTCCTGCTGTTTCACTCACTCCTATTACTTGAATATTATTTCATTTTGCCTCATCTTGCATCTGTTGGATTGATTTTTCTTGGTTTTTTGATGATTTTATGAGATCCTTCCTTTCACATTCATAAGCTGCCATGCTGTCTCCAAGGTCTGAAATTCTATCTTCGGTTTCATTTAAGCGGTTTTGCAAGCTTTCAATGGAAGTTTTCAATTCCTGGCAATCTCTTTGGGCCTGTTTCATTATTGGTAATTCATTCCTAAATTGCTCTTGTAACATTGCCATTTGTTTCCTACTTTCTTCTAATCTTTTATCTATTTCTTCTCTATGTGTACAGAACATTTCTTCCATTATAGTTTTCAGTTCATTTTTTGTCTGAGAGATTATTGCAGGCATGTGGCTTATTTCTGTTTTAAGCTCTTCTATAGCCTGTTGGAGTTGTTTCATTATTTCGGATGCAGTCGTTTCAGAATTTGCAGGTATGTGGCTTCCTAGTTCCCCTATATCCTCGCATCCAGGATTTGTTCTGGGTGGGGTTGAGATCTGAGACTGCGTTTTGTTCTTCTGTCTTCCCATTTTTGGGTAACAGATTCGAAATATTGAGCAATAAATTACCCAGGCAGTTCCCCAGGCAAAGGTCTGTTGCAAAGGCTGCTCCAATGACTCCTTCTCTTTGGGAGAATGTCCCTTAAGCTTTCTGCTGAGAGTTCGGCTTAAAAGGCTGCTCAGGTGCTGGCTTGTGGGGTGGGCTACTCCCTACCGGAAGACCTGGGTGGGGCTTGTAAATCTGCTCCCCCGCCAGCCCAGGGTTCCCTGCAGATATGGGGACAGATCTCCTCCCCCACTCAGTGATCCGGTCACGGCGTGCAGATAGCTCACCCGTTTCTGAATCCGTGCCGGCAAGAAGGTTCCAAAGTGCCAATTCTCACACTCTCCGGGCCTGGGGGAGGGAGCGGGATGCTCCACTCCTCTGTGCTCCTCACGCGGGGCCACAGACTGCAGGCCACTGAGGGCTTTGGCGGCGGGGGCCAGGACCGGAGCGGGATCCCGTTTCGCTGCTCGGATTTGCAGAGCCTGCCCGAGGAGTGCGGGTTCCGAGACTGCTCCGTGCTGCAGTCACTAAAAAGCCAATTTTTTGGCCGCCATTGCTGGCGAGCCGCGCAGGATCAGGAGGCGGGAGGGACCGAGCTGCCTGTGTCCGCGGGGCGCTCGGACCCAGCTGAGCCACCACCAGTCTGCTGCGCCGAACGTCTCTGGTTCCTAGTACTCCGGTATTTCCCGCGTCTCACCACGGCAATTTGGTCTGACCCGCCGTGTCTCCAGCAGCGCAGAGAAACACGTTCAGTTTGAACTTCCCAGCCGAGGTCCTGTCATTCGCACTCGCCAAGCCTGTCACGAGCTGGGGGACTCTATCAGCGAGGATCCTTCCTTTGCTGCTCACCTGGTCGCCATCATCCCGGAAGTCATCTCAATTTTCCCCAAGACATCCTTACTTTTCAGTCTTTCAAGGTACTTTTTCAGGTACTACACGGACACAAAAACACTGTTGCCTACTCTGAGGCTCCACCCACATCTCCACAATGGAATTCTTGCTGCAGCCCATCGCTCTGCTCAGCCCTAGTTCCCTCCACATCCTGGTGGCTGCATCCCTGAGGGAGGTTGTGGTTCTAGGGGAGCCTGACCTTGACCTTGTCCCCTGGTTCTGGAGTTGCTGTGCACACCAACTTCCACAGGGATCTGATAAGTCACAAGGCAGCCAGCCTCACCCTCTCGTGGGAAAACTTTAACTCTCAATATTTCTCTAGTTCTCTTACCTGTTCCACTTTAGTTCCCCTCAGCTACAAAAGCTGCCCCCGCCCTCATTCGCTCTGGCAGTTCACCTGCTCGGGTCATTCTGACATGGGCAACTCCTGCTGTTCAGGCTTCTGGCCTGGATACCCTCCCGGCTGCTCAGGGCTCAGCCTGTTCTGGCCCAGGGACATTTCCTTACCCCACCCCACCCCCGCCAGAAAAAAGAGCTTAAATGCCCATGCTTTCCTTAGCTCGGGGCTACCTTGGTCCGCTAGGTAGCCTGCTACTCTGTCCCTCCCCCAATAAAGAGTTCTCTCATGTCAGAAGGTCTGGTCTGGTTCCGTGTGGGGTCTCACTTTCTATCAGTATCCACAGTCTCACACTGACACACAGAGATGGCCTCATTTTCAGGTGAAATACAATTAGAACTGACATGAGAAGGCAAGTGGCTTCAAATCCATGCCACTGGGATTCACTGTGAGGATGAAGGGCTAGAGCCCCATGCAGAAAAGAGGGGCATCTATTGGACACACTGATCCTGATACAGCTCAGAATGGAGGAGCTGAGTGAAGCACTCCCTTCCCTTCATTCAGCTTTGGGCACAGACCACCCTGGTGATTATCTCTGTGTAAGCTTAGGAGACCCTGATGCCTGAGGCAGCAGGTCATTGGTTCCAACACCACAGAGAGACTTGCAATGGGAAGCACCTGGATTTAGAAGTGTCTGACCACAGTGGGAGGCACCTGGGGGTGCCCGACCCTTTAAAATCCTGGAAGGCTCAGTTGTGTCGTGCTCACTGAGGTTTCCTCTTCTGTCTGCTTCATCCTTTACTTGTGACTTTCTGCCTGTTCCTGCTGCTACTGTTCAGTGATCTTCAATAAATGTTACTACAATATGCATGCTTGGCATGTCTTTCTCTGACCTGCACAAGAACCTGGACTGGCATTTTTGGCCCATTCAACTGTAACAAACCTGTGTTCAGAAGGAGATCAGGGAGTATTAGAACTCAGCTTACTGACCCTGTGAGACATATTTCTCTGTTTTATAGATTAAGAGGAGATGGAGAAAAATGTTTTTGTTTTTTTTTTTTTTTTTTTTTGGCGGTACTGGGGATAGAACTCAGGACCCTGCGCTTGCTAGGCAGGCACTTATTCTACTGAGCTATATCCCCAGCTAGCGAGAAAAATGTTTTAAAGTTGTCAGGACTCACTGGCAATTCCATTTTCTCAAATGGAATTGTCCAGACAATTCCATTGTCTCAAATAGTTAGTATTTGCAGGAATGTAGCAAAACCTGACCTTTTCATCAAATATTCTTGAGCATATCCACAAATGTATTACCCAGCTGGTAGGAAGAAGTTCAGGAATCAACCAACTTCCTCAGTACCTTTAGCACTGAGGAAGTGAGACCACGCTGACTATACCAAAATCCACAAACCAAACCAGCTTTTCCTGGGCCAACATGCCACCTCTGATCAGCTGTGACTTCGGGCTGCCAGATTTGAGTGGTCTGCAGTGCTGCTGCAGCAAAGCAAACACACCAGATTCTTCCCCTCTTTGCAAAAGAGCTCCCACCCTGTGCACCAGAATGCAGAAGGCAAACACCATCCCATGTCCCTAGACAGTGAGGATTCCTGGGATACAGAAGATATGGGAACCTGCTGCCCAGGACAGTGTTTTGGGAGGTACCACAAGTAAATGAATTCCAATATCATCTAATGGAGCCTCCAAAGGAAGAGAGCATAGGGAATAAATCAGGCCCATAAATAGATGTGGCATTTTTTCAAACTCTTGAGAAAATTACTTGTGAAGATCAATTATATAAAATTGTAATTGGTTAAAAGTGTCAAAAATGGTCCATATTTTACAATATCTACTTGTCAGTCAGGCTCCTCAAACATCATAAAACCCCTTCTGGAAGTGAAGATTGGCATTATGTGGGGAAAGAAATGGTTACAGGAACCCTAAACGTACCAGGTGGCTGGACCTTATCTCCCTTCCTGTGCCTTCATCCCAGGGGATGACCATACAGGGAGTGTGTAGAATTTTCACATTTCTCTCTGGGAGAGCCATCAAGGTGAGGTGGGGAGAGATGACCATCTTCTGAGCTCAGCAAATTACTAATGCACTCAGAGCATGAAATTCTGTGGGGTGCCTTCTCAGAAACTGGGCTGACTTTTACCCTGTAAAACAAGATCATCCCAGACCCCGTGGAAACAAGATACGTCTCCATCAGGCCCCAGGAACTGCAAGAGTGTTCTGAAGGTGCCCAGTGCTGCTTCAAGGTAAGTGGATTCAGTTTGACAGGACTTGTTGGAACTGAATTCCAAATCACCTTATGCACCTTTGATGCAACAGGCTGCAAAAGAAACACTTTCTAAATGGATTACTGCTCTATGCCATTTAAACGCATAATGAACTAGTTTGCATTAGTATTTTTAATTAAAAATTACATTAATTGTTTTTTCATCACCATAGCAATACATGTTTGAGAAAATAAAGACAAGCCAATTTAAAAAAAAAGTGAAAACCTTTATCTCCCTACACAGAAATTGTTGCTGTGAGCACTCTGTGGGCATTTATTGCCAGACTCTCTCTACCTAGATAAACTCTGCTATTTTTTACAAAAGAAACTCACATTTGTCACCTTATTCATTTAACAATATGTCCTAAATTAATTTCCATATTATAAAAATTTCTTTTGGAATATCATCTTAATAATTTATCTTGCTATTCTTTAATGACAATTGAAATCATTTCATTGTTTTTTATTACAAGCTCAAGTTACAGTTTTAATTTTAATAAGCAACTCATTTGTTTTTACAAATAGCTTCTCTGGTGTTGTTTGTTTGATACATTTATGGATAACTAATTATGCAGTGGACCTACGAGAGAGCAAAGCCCATTGCACCCATCTTTAGGAAAGGGAGAGTTAGAAGGAAGAATGTTGTTAGTGAACACTGAAAAAGCCAACCCCACACTAAAGATAAAATTGCATGTGCTACCGAATGCCTTGAAGAGCAGATAGGCAGAGAGTGCAAGGATAGAATGAAGCCTCAGAGAAGCACCTGAACTCCTCCTGAGGAGAAGAAGCACACCCACACAGCAGAGCTGAGCACCAGAGGGCAAATGGAGTCTCTGAGACAGGGGAGAGAACAGCAGCTGTGGGTGGGAGAGCTAAGATCTTATTCCAGGTGCAGTATGGGAGCCCCCAAGAAGTTTTACACATAGTGATGGCCAACAGAGTTGGGGCTTGAAGCATTACTTTGGTATCCATGGGGAAGATGAGACAGGTGGCCACAGTGGTCTGCAAGTTAGCAGTGTTGTGATCTTTGTGAAACTCAGTTGACACTAAAAAGAAAGGTCACCTGGGCTTCCACTGTCTTCAGATAATGTTACTACAATTGTCCTGCCTTATCTGCAAGGAACATGGTTCAAGACTCCAGTGGGTGCCTGAAACTGTAGCATTGAAGCCTACATGGACTATGAATTTCCTACTTGCACTATAGTTTGGCCACATAGTATGCAGTCAATTTGTCCTTCCATGATTTGTGAAAAGTTCCTTTGCCTTGCTACTCTTTTGCTTTAGAGCCATTCTTAGGTTAAAAAAAAAAAGTGTGACTTGAACACAAGCACTGTGATACTGTGGATTTGATAATCCAGATGGTTGCTAGGTGATTAACAGGCAGGTAATATATACAGAGTGGATACACTGAATAAAGAGGGAATTCATATCCAAGGAGGAAAAAACAGGGTGGCAATAGACTTCATCACACTACTCAAGAACCAAGCCCTATTTAAAATTTATGAGTTGTTGACTTTTTAAATTTCCCATTTAAAGCAAAATTGCAAATAAGAGAGATTTCTAAATGTCTTCTTATAGTTTTCCAGACTTTTGGAGTGTGTATGTGTTTATATATGTTAATTTTATAAGGCAATGAGATCATATCACATATTATAGAATAGATTTTTCTTGCTTACTGTATTAGTATTTTTCCACTGTAGACAGACACAGAAATAGTTTACTTAGACATTTCCAAGTTGTTAAATTGAATAATTTAGTTAATGTGTAGTAATAATATGAACATAAAATTTGACTTAGACAGACAAGGATGATTTAACAGCTATACATAGGATATTTTCATTATAGAATATATATGCTTTGGCTTAGCTTGTCTTGTCAAATTTTATGATTTTGAGATTATTCTACTTGTTTTTGGTACTGGGAATAAAACTCAGACAGGTGCTTGTGCCGCTGAGCTATATCCCCAGCTCAAGATTATTCTATTTTATGTAGCTATAATTCGTTCATTTTTAGTGCAGTATAGATTCTGTTGCATAAATGAAACTTTTCACATATCAATGATTATTTTAACAAATTTAACATATTAACAAATATGTTAATATATTAATAAATTTAATATAAAATTGAAGAACTGGATAGGCCAAAAGCCAAATTACAAGAGAGTGATAAATATTTCCAGTCATTCTCCAGAAAAGATAGATTAATTTACTCTTCTACCAAAAATGCATAAGGGTGTTAATTCTCATCTGTGGCCTTCAGTAAGTATGAACTTTATTTGTTATCTTTGCCAGTGTGAAAGTTAGCTAAAACACATTGTTTTACATATCTTTGTAAAACCATATATGGCAAAGAATTTGCACAAATACAGAAAACTGCCTTATAGATTCTTTCTCTTAGTAATACATCATTAGCATTTTCTTTTGTATCTAAATTCACAGCCATACGGCAATAGCAAGCAGAAACACTGAAATGACACTGAGGATTTGGAGGCAGATCACTCCCAGCCCTGATCTCTGGTGGTCTAATGCTTATGTGAGATAAACAAGCAGGAAATACAAGCCAGAATGGCTTATCCATTGGGGATTGCTTTATACAATATGCATTTTAGTGACCAGCGATGCATCACTGTGACCAGCCATTTCTAAGATACAGAAGCAACCAGAACTGGAAATGGAACTATTATCTAGGCAACTAATAAACTGAAGTATATTGGCTGGAGGGAAGGGCCATTTTCTGCTACATTCCTCACCCCCTTTTTGTTTCCTAGCAAATCATTGCTGGGCATATTACATATGATCTTCTGAGACAAGGCCCAACTAGAAGCAGTAGATAAAATTCAGGTCTGTCTGTTTTGCAGCATTACTCTGACAAGGTAGTAAGGCAGTTAATATGATCTAGGAGAGTGTCCAGTATGCCTTATATACTCATCAAATCTTGGTCAAGTGTTTGATTGTTCTTTTCTTTTGGAGTAACAATCTGCAGAGTTTAAGGCAAAAAAATCACATCTACAGGGGGCAGGGAAGCAAAGACTGGAGTAGCAGAATCGAGGTCAATGAACAAAAACCACAGATAGCAGGGGGGCAGGGAAGCAAAGACTGGGATAAGCAGCCTGAAAAGATGCAAAAATTAAAGGGAATAGGTATGGAACAATCCTGTGAACAATGTCCACAGGCTTCAGCCACGCCTGTGTTGTCTCTTCAGAATGAGCCTCAGAGGAACTGTCCAGGTACATTTTTCAGTAGATCTAAGTCTGGATTTCTGAAACTTGTAGAGGTAGTTAATATGTGTCTAGATTAGATGAGTGTGCAGGAATGTCTACAGACATAGCTGGTCTTTTAACTGGTTACAAGCTATATGTCTTTTTATGTATTTCTGTGTCTCTAAATAGGGAAAGTCCACTATAATACATGAGGTTAGGGCAAGTGGCACTGATGCTAAAGTCTGAGCTGGCTGCAGGGTTATGGGTGCCAGCACTGTGGCTCGAGCCTGCAGAACAAATGGTGGGGACAGGTCTGGCTCTGATCTTCCAAGAATACCAAGTAAAGTTTTTCTGGCTGGGATTGACGTTTCAATTAATTGCATCCCTAGAGGGGGCTTAGGCCTCTGGACTGGATTATTTTACATTGTTGTTGGCAAGTTTCCAAATAGCAGTTTGCTGTGCAGGTCAATCCTGTTGGAGAGTTTTGGCTGAAATAGTTTTGTCCAAGGTGACCATAGCATATCGAGCCTGTCAGACCTTATTTCTAACAGAGCTACTTTCATCTGTAAACAGGGTATACTCAACATCTGTTAGGGGGTTTATTTTTTAGAGCAGTTTATCCCTTTATAGTATTTGGCAACTGGACAGTGAGTGCTCAGGCAAAATGAGCTTGTTGGCTTTCTTGATCAGGACAGCGGTTGTCAGAGCATGGAGGCAAAGGGGGAAGGCAGTCATTAGAGGCCATTGGATGTTCCCAGGGACTGACAATCTGGAGCCAGCGACTCCAAGAAATTTATGGAGTTTCCTTCTTGGTACAAGTTTCTGTCAGATATCACAGGAGAGCTTTTGTGCAGGCAACATATACAAAGGGCAATCACGGCACCATTGGCAGCTTGGAGTTCATGAATTGGCTTTCCAGGCAGGAAAGATGTACTGTTTGATGCATGTGAGAGTTGCCTTGGGACAGACCTTGATCATCAAAAGGGCATGATTGATAGCAAGCCCCAGGGGTGAGTCCTTTGTCCATACTTCACGGAAAGAATCTCAAAATTTCAGGGTTATGATTATCAGCCAGATGTAGGTGCTGTTCTTCCTCCTAGGGTACAGTCAGAATCAAAATCAAGTCCAGGACAGTAGACCCAAGTGCAAAGGAGGATGGTGTCATCCCAAGAAGGTATAGGGCACTCAAGCATATACAGGAATTCGTGTTCGAGAAAGTGTCCATCAGTCTCACAGAATCTGCTTTGGCAGAATTTCCTTTCACTGGAGGCTCCAGTGGGTAACTTCATGTGTATTGGTTTCTTGTCTCCTTCTTTGAGGTCTGCCGGGAGAACAGTGTAGTGCTGACTGATCTGAGGCCTCATAGCCCTCTCTCACATTACAGGCCCAGTTTGGATGTGCTCAGAGGAAGACTGTGTTCACCCAAGCATCAGGATCAACCACAGTGGTGGGGACTTTTGACTTTAACCAGGCCTGTACCTCATGTAAAATATAGTGGCATTCTTCAGTATTAAAGAGAGTCAGAAGGAGTTGCTGACAGTTGTGGGTGCACAGGTGAGGAGCCAAGATGAAATAGTTCTTAACCCCTTACAGTCATTGAATCCAAGTGAATTAATCTTGGAGAGAAGGAGGCTGTGGTGCAGGAGACAGAACTGGTGGTGGTGGCTTTATGACTGGCTGAGCATCTTGGGGTTGATGAATGTAAGGAGGAGGCAAGTCAGTCTCAAGGTTTTGGGCAGAACAGGATAAAGCTTTTCTGTGTTGGGCTGAATCTGAGGCCTCTCAAACAGGCTTGTGGGTTTATTTTGTTGAGTAGGATGGGTTTCTTTTCACATAAGACTCAGGTGTGGAGCCAAGGTGGGAGAGTTCTTAACCTCTTACGCAAATTGAATCCAAGTGAGCCGACCTCCCTTTTGTCTCAGGATTTCTCAGCTGAAGGGGTTTATGGGAGCAACTTGCAAGCAGAGGAAGGCATCTTTTCTGCATTGTTGACAGCATAGAGGCCTTGTCTAATGTGATTAACAGTATATCAGAATGATGTGTAGCTGGATGCCTGCCTGTGCTTTCCATTACTTCTGGTATCAGTGGGGGTTTCCATGAGGTGGCATGGTTGATGGCCAGGCCCAGAACTGAGTCTTTAGTCTATACCTCTGGCAGGAGAGTTTTCAAAAGTTTATGATTTCAGTTATCTGTCTCAGGCTGATGCAGGTCTCATTTTCCTCTGAGGGAACAGTTAAAGTTGAGTGTACAGGATGAAACAAGAGTGAGGCTGACTGGCTTATGTGAAGGAGATGTCCTCCCAGGCTGTAAGTTTGTGCCTTGCAGAAGGGACAATAGGCAAGTCCAAGTTACCCTGATGATGGTAAGTTTTTGCCAGAAAGAACTTTTGAAGGCAGAGAGTTCTGTCCCATTGTCTACCAGGAAAGTCATAGGTTTGCCCCTGACTTTTGCAGTGACCATAGGCTTTTGGGGTCCCAATTTGATAGAGCTCTATCTGTCCTATCTATTCAGCCCTGACAGAGCGCAACTAATTTGTCAGAGCTGACAGTTCAATTTTCCTCAGTCAAAATGTGAAATTCAGAAAGAATTGCTCACAGTCATTTTGGGTGGGCATAGGATGATACCATCTGACCAGGATAGGCATGTCTTCTGGGAGCCTCTGTGGCTGAATACAGTCAATGAGCTGGAATTGGTTCAATTTGCTGTAAATAGATGAGATGGGTATAGGGAGGGAGGCTACAGGTGTTGGCACAGCTGCAGCAGTCAGTGAGGATGATCAGGTAGAATTCTCAGGTTAAATGGATTTTTCCTTTTTTGTGTTTTTGAGAGGCAGAGAGCAGACTGGTTTTAAGTATGTAAAAGCCCCTTTTTCTTCAGGCAGAGACTGTGGTTTTTAACTAATTAATTCCCATTGTATCTCCCTAAGGTGTATCCTGTGTACTCTTGAACAGCGTCACAACAGAAAAAGTGTGGGAGCCCCCAAAAAGAGATCATTGAGATGCTTGCCTGGCTGTGCCCCTCACAGGGACTCAGGTGCCAGTTAGTCAAGGAGTGTACAAATCCTCTGTTATACCACATGTTGATCACCATGGAACCACAGGTGAGGGCACAATCAGCCACCACAACCAGTGCTTCCCAGTCTGGGTGCATAGACGGAGCAGCCTGTTGCTTACAGTGCCCAGTCTACTCACTCACATTCATTCATCAGACACAAAGAGGTTAAACTCCACTTTCCTTGAGGGTGGCCTTAACTAACAAGAGTTCATCAAGCTCTTCTTCTGCTCAAACTGAGCAGAACTGACAGACTGACTAACTGAAGTCCCCCCAAGGGTCTTACTGGAATCAGGCAGGCAGGCAGGCAGGCAAGAAGACAGACATAGATTGCTTCCTCTTCTCTTTGGGAGCCAGGAATTTTCCTCCAATCTCTGAGGGACCTGAGAAATCTCAAAGGCATGCCTTTTTATTGGGACCTGGAGAGGTCCTTGCACCATTCTGGAGGGCCAGAAGCCATGACCAAAGAAGGCATTATGGTCACTGGCTGATGCACCAGATGCAATGGCAAAGCGGAAACACTAAAAGACCCCCCAGGCTGTGGAGGCAGATTTGTTTACATCTATGGCCACTGATGGGATCATTCCCAAAATAAGGGGCCTTGATCTCTGGTGGTGAAGGGCTTCTATGAGATAAGCAGGTGGGAAGTGCAGAGGTGGGTGGATTGTCAGTCGGGGATTGGGTTATTGTTCATTGTAATGACCAACTGTACATCACAGTGACCAGCCGCTTCTAAGAGACAAGAGTCTCTCCTGGATCTGGAACAGGAACTATTACCTGGACAACTAATAAACTGACGTATACTGGCTAGGGGACATTTTCTGCTGCAATACCATCATTTCTAATTAATGCCTCAAATCTATGATATGGATATGTCAAAGTTTACTTTCTGAGACTTTACTGCATGAAAGGCAGTTGTAAATTTTTTAAAT
Organism: Dinomys branickii; assembly: GCA_004027595.1. Classification (NCBI taxonomy): domain Eukaryota; kingdom Metazoa; phylum Chordata; class Mammalia; order Rodentia; family Dinomyidae; genus Dinomys; species Dinomys branickii. The sequence goes on from PVLD010011627.1 coordinate 13,719, forward strand.
GAATTCTTTATGTATAAATGCTCATTAATCCGCATAGCATTATTTTGAACTGGGATCTATTATTATGTACTTTTTAACACCAAGGAACTGAGACACAAGAGGATTTGCCCAGCATTAACAAGTTAGTGAGCTTTGGAACAAAAAATTGTACTTAGGTAGGTGTAATTCCAGCAGCTGTAATTTTAAAACCCTCAAAATGTTAATCTCTCCACTAGTATAATTTCCTCTCATTCAGAACATGGTATGTTTTATTTCAACTGTACTTTCACAGCCTTGTTTAGACTGAAATTGCCCTATAAATACAACTTCATTTGCATTAGTGAAATGCAATAAATGGAACAAACAAAAGTTAATCATTGCTTGATTTGAGTATGTAGCATTTGTGTTTCTTACAAGATTCACCCTGGTTATTTGCTATTCCTATAGACACATTTAAGACATTAATTTAATTTTATTTCTGAAGTTTTATACCTCTATTGGTCCAAAGAACAGAAATTCTGGTCTATTTCTAGATGTCAGTATCTACCTGGAGCAAACTTCTACAGCTCAGGTAGTAGAAGTCAGCAATTTTACTAGCAAATCATGTCTTCAGTTTTGCTGCTGTTCCTGCTAAAAAAGAAAGTTTTATAGAGTTACCAGATAAAGTAGGAGAGTTCACTCATTGGGCCAGACAATCTGAGAATCCCTTCTTAATAATTTTTCCAGAATTACTAATCACTTAATTCCTCAACACATTGGCAAGTGGTAATAGAATGGACGATAATGAGATTAATTACTTTATTAGGGTTATTGAAAATTCTAGATATATGAAAAAATGTCTGCAGAAAGCACCAACACAATTAAAACTGTTACCATAGGTTAAAAACAGTGTGTTCAGCCAAGCTCTTTCAACACAGTAGTCACCCAAATTGCTGTTTTTAAGAGCCAGTGCCTTTCCCTGCTAAGCCCAGTAGCTGTCATATGATTAATGTGCTAGTGTCTTATTAACCGGTCTGTTACAGAAGCTGTCCAACTCCCAGCCACCCTTTCTACAGAGACCTTTTTGTAAAAACGTAGTTGAAATCATGCTGTTCTGACTGCAGGCTACTGCACCTACCACCAAAACATCATAAAGAGCAAAGAATTACTGTTTCCAGTAATCCAGGCCATAAATCAACCCGTTCTGAGGATGGTAGGGAAAAGTCACAGGCATTTCCTGTATTCATATTCAAACGCCTGTCTTTGTAACAGCATATTCCAGGAAGTGTCAGCAGCCCTGCATGTGCTGTGTGTGTGTGTGTATGTGTGTGTGTGTGTGTGTGAGTGTGTGTGTGTAGCAAGCAGAGTGACAAGGAAGAGGAAGACAAAAGAAATCTCAGCCCCAGTTGAATCTTCCCAAACAGTTTGATCTTATCATGGCCTCCCTGGCTGCAACAATGTTTTAAGATTGTTAAAAATTGCCACCATATCTCCATGGTGGTATCACCCACTGCTGGACTTATCTGGGTCCAGCTGTTTGAGAAAAATTCAGCATGGCATGACCTTGATTTTTTAGCACCTGACCTTAATATCTAATCAGTGACATGTCTCAGTGAAGCTATACAGAGATGTCACATAGGCCCCCCCTGGCATCCAGCCATTCAAAAGATGTTTACTTCATTCACCCTTTCAAGACGGCTTTCAGCAACAATACTCAGCAACTGCTCCCTGCCTATCTGTGTTCAGGGTCCTCCAAGGGCTAGCATACATTTCAGAATCCGGGTGCCCTTTCAGTTGGAAATAATTTGAAACCCTTTGGGTCAGTGATAAAATTTATCTGAGTTCATATTCGAGACTCATGAAGAGACTCATCAGTTTGGATCTAGAAAAGCATTAACCACCCTGGGTTCTTCCCCTCCAGTAACGTCGAGTTTTAAGGCCATTTATAAAGGGGTAAGGGACACACACACGCGCAAATGCACAAGCGCGCGCAGACACACACGCACACACAGATCTAAGTGCTAGCTATAAAAAGATCTATTTAGAAATGACCCCAGGTTACAGTTAGGTCTTAAAATCTAGGAATAATATAAAGAAATGTCAACGTTATTAAAATTCCATTTTATTAAAAGTGACAGAAAGAAAGTTGGACTTTTTTTCTCTCTCTTGCTGACTTTGAATCAAATGTGCTTCGCTGACAAAACAATAGACACCTCTGCTAGCCAGAGGCTTCACCTGGAGCCTGGGGTTAGGCTGGCTTCTTCCTTGTTCTGACCCTGTCACCAGGAATGAACATCTGACCGTCTCAACCTTGCTGAGTGTCAAATCTCAACCCAAGGCAATAAGTCATCTGCTCGCCTTCTTTTCTCATTGCAGGACTTTCTTCTTACTTTTTCCCTAACACAGTTGGGACCCAGGGTGGACAGAGTCATCCTTTGTGCTCTTATGGCAACTACAGTTGCATTGGAGGGTGCTGGCCAGTCCGTTTCCTGTACATGGGCCCAGCCTCACACTGAGCAGCATTTCCAGGGGTCCATAACAGGGGAACAGACATATGTGCATCCGAGCAGCAAGGCACTGCTGGGGAACCCAAGGTGTGACTCTCCTTCTATGGGGGGCCTCTGACACCCTGCTCCCCATGCAGAGAGTCTCATCAGCTGAGAGGCATGGGGCACTTGGGGCCTGGAGAGCAGGGAACTGCAGGGCTCCATATGAAGCCGCTTTCATGACTTCAGGCCCAGGGTAGCCAAGGTAAGCTCTATACTGCTGCAGTGCCCATGAGTGCAGATTAGTCCATTATAGTTCAGGCCCCACCTGGTATGCTGGTAGCTCTGAACCATTAGCAAGTTTCCACTGGCCAGAACCTGGTGTCCCACATAGTTCACATTTTAGCCTCCACAGGAGTGACCTTCAAAACCTTGCCAAGGACCAGCCTGCAGAGCGGCTTCCTTTCATTCTTAGTGTTAATGGATGAGAAGTCACTGTATCTATCTGCGAGGCAGCCTGTGCTGTGTTGACACAGAACATAGTATGTATGATTAAATCAAGCTAATAAGTACATCCATCACCTCTCTTAGCATTTTTGTGGCAAGAGATTTGCATTTTACTATTAGCAATTTTGAAATAGACAACATGTTGTCATTAATTATCATCATGGTACTAGCAAGGAGAAAGACCTCAAAACTGCTGAGATCAGGGGCAGAGGGACAACCGGGCCTCGGCTTCGTGGACGCGTCCTAGGTCTTCTCACAAATGGATTTGGCCCTCCACTCTCCAGTTGACATTCTTGTACCCAGAGTCCAGGTTTCCCACCTACCTTTGCTCAGACCCCCTGAAGGGACTCTTGGGTGCTATTTTGCAAGATCATTTACGTACGCCCTAAGTAAAGTTTTCTTCCTACTCCCCACTGTTCTTCTGGGCATCTCTCTCAAGCCTGTGCTTCCGCTTTTCCCTCAGTGAAGGCTGCCCTCCATGAGGATATGTGGCCTGGGGTAGGGGCCAGGGAGGACTGGGTACACCAGAAATGGTGTCAATGGAGATTTATGTATTATGAAATTTATCAGCACAAATCCTCAATGGTACCATAGAACCCCACCAGGCTGAGGAAGGAAAGGGTCACCATCTTAGTTACTTCTCTTTGTTAAGACAAAATACCTGACACTGAAAGTTAGAAGAGGAAAAGGTTATTTCATCTCGCAGTTCACAGAGGTTTCGGTCCATAGTCACCTGGTTCCAAGGCAGGGTGGTATGGCATGGGACATTACAGAGAAGAAATAGTTCATGGCATGCAGGCAGGAGACAGCAAAGCGGTGAAGCAGCAGAAGCAAGTGAAAGCCTTCTTTCTCTCTTTTATATTTCACCGAGGCTGCAACAGGTAGCACTCACACCTTGGGTAAGGCACCCTGAATCCCAGCATCATTCACCCTCAATCCAGACACAGCCAAAAAGTCCCATCTATGAGTGTATGAGGCTTTGGGGGAGATCTGGATATGAGTCGTAACAGCTACACAGCCCCAACCAGCACTCCCTCAAGGCCCTGGTCGCTCACACCCCGACCTGGAGAAGCCGGTGAGTGGCTCAAGCTAAAGAAAGTTGTAGGAGACAGAAGCAGAGCTGTTCTCACTCCAGCTGGCACAATATCCTCCATCCAGCCGGAGAGAAGACATGAGGAGAGTGGCCAAGAACCCTGCTTAGGGATCCACAGTTCAGAGGGTCCCTGGCACACTCTTCCTGAGGAATGGGGTACACAAGTACAGGGACATGTCAGCAGAGGAGGAAGGCTCTCAGAATATAAAGGAGCTCCATAGGTACAGTTGTGATCAGATAGCATGGGTAATATTTAAATAAAAATGGTATTATAGTAAAAGATATATTGCCATTAACTCCCTAAAAATAGTCACTCTCACTTTAAACTCATTCAATCCACTGTTATTGCAATTTTCTGAAGCCGTTCTGGAAGTTTTCTTTCATGAGTGTCTTGAGTTGTGCCATTGTGGCTGCTTTAATGTCCTGAACCAATTCAAAATATTTACCCTCTGTGATGATTTTGACTTTGGACAAAAGCCAGAAGTTGCAAGGTACCAGATATTGTCAACAAGGTGGATGAGGGCCTGCTGTAATGTTTTTATGAACCTGCTTTTCCATTGGATGACACTAGCAACAGCATTCACTGAATTTTTGACAAGACTTTGTAAAGAAACATGAAAGAGAACTCCCAGAAGCGCTTATCCGATGGGATCAATGTGTTCAAAGAGAAGGGAAGTATTTCGAAGGGGATTAATGGCAATATGCCTTCTACTGTAACAATTTTTTTAATTTAAATATACCATATTTTTGGTAAGTCCTTGTACAGGCATCAAATTCCAGAGGGAAAGCTGCTGGAGCCAATGGGAGTGAGCGAAGCTGCTCCTCCCGATGGAGCTGGCTTTGACCGCATGGAAATCACCTGCTCCGCATCCTGAAGCCATGATGAATGTATCCAAATACAAACATCAAATCCTGGAGGACTATATTTGCAATGCCATGTAAACTGCTCCAGGGAGTAAACTATCCTGCTGTGATTTTGTATTAATCTCTGGCTTCTGGATGGTCACAGGTTGTCACATTTACTATAATTAGATTTGAGAAATGTGTACAGGAAGAAAGAAGTGGTGTCATTAAGGTAGCCTATCAGAGGCCTGACCACAACCTTCAAAATGTATATGGAAATGCACCCATCCTGGGTGTCCCACGTTGTCCCTCAAGGCGGAGGCGCCCGGCTCGGGAATCCCAGGAACTCCAAAGCTGCTCTCATGATACCCCCTCTTTAAGAGAACCTGTTTCCCATACCAGAATTGATCTGGTAGGGTTATTAGCCCATGGAGCATGTCGGTGTGACCTAACAGAAAAGACAAGCAGGGTCTTCAGTCACTGACTTTGCATTTTCATTCTGTCACAAGGGGGAGATGTAAAAAATTCATGGGGGCTGTGGATTTAAACAGCCAAATCAACAAGTGACACGGGTTCTGGAAGCTGCTTTGGCCTAAATGAGTTAGGAAAAAGCAAAGCGTTTTACCTTCCAGCAGATTTCACTCAAGGACTCTCTTCATACCAGAAGGTTGGCTTTTGATATCTATTTTGAAGAGCAAGAAAAGGGACCAAATCAGGTAACAGGATATCAAAGCCAAGCTGGCCAAGGTGATCCCACTGTCCTGAGATCTTCCTTCCCAAGGTCCGTGTCATCAGCCCTCAGTCATTAACAAGGAACACTGGATTCAAGTCCCAGATATTCCTCTCATGAATCATGGGATACAACTTCCCTGTCACAGATTATTAGGGTTGTAACCCCAAGTGGCATGGCCCTCCCTCCACTCCACCTCTGGCTACTTCCCTCTGCTAACTCTGGCCTTGTCCAGGGCCTTGCTTTGGCCAGTGATGAGCGAGTAACACAACTGGGAACGGACAAGCCCCAGTTCAATGGGATGTACGTCCCGGCTCATCTTGTCACCTCCTCGTCACTATGTGTACACACCAGGGCTGCTCCACACAAGATGTGGGACAAGCCCTTGTCGCCCTTGCTTCCTATCCAAGCCTACACACATGCAAAAGGCCCGCATTGCCAGACTGCAAGATATGTATCAGCTGAGCCTCACCCCAAAGGGCACCCCCTGGACCCTGGACCACAGACTTATGGGCTTGTGGGTTCAAAGCCCAGCTCTTCAAGCTCTAACAATGGCTGCTTCAGTCACTAAACTTTGTGGAGGTTATTACACCACAGTTGCCAACAGACATATTTCCTAACCCTCAGCAGACTCCTCTCCTGGCAGGGTGGAGACAGCAGGAGCCCCTCCCCAGGAGAACAGCGGTATGACTGGGAGAGACAGTGACTGAAGCGCTGACAGTAACACACCTCACCACTGCTGGTCCTTGTCAGTAGCAGGCAACCCATCGATCACAGTTTTAAATCAAATGTCATCAACACTTTTTCTGAATTTCTAGTTTTTAATAACAGCTGACACATGAGAAATGCAAGCTGTAATGGTTAAGAAAATTTGTCCTAGTTAAAAAAAAAAATAATGCAAGAACTTATCACATTATTTCTTCCACCATTTTATGTCCAGTAACAACAAAATGACTGACAAGAACTCACAGTGAGCACTGTCGGCACAGCCTGTGCTCAACCCTGAGCATCAGCTGGAAGACAACTGACCTGGGGGCGGAGAGCAGTAGGGTCTCCAAGACAAATACACATTCTGCAGAAATGATGAAAAAGGGCCACTGCCAGCTCCCACAGGCAACCCGCATCCCAGCCCTGAGCAGCTTGGGAAAACAGGACGATTTCTGGCTAATGTTCTTCAGACACATGGCATAGAAGGGGTAAAGAAATAACCACAGAAAACAAAGGTAACCTGGGTAATTTGTGAGCCACGTCGAAGGGGAACTAGACAAGTATTTGCAATATTTACCATGCAAACATCAAGAACCAGAAAAAAGTCACTTACTGAAAAAGGTATCGTGGTTGAAGGACTAACACAGAGCTCTCAGATACTCCCACTGCTCTCACCCAGCACGTCCTCAAAGCCCACTCTTCATTCCACTACTGAGCACAATGGCTACCGAGCACTGTGGAGGGATCGGGAGCAAGGAGCTGGCAGGAAATGAAGCCAGTGCCACTTAAGAGTTTGCTCTGGGCCCAAGCGTTGCCAGGCTGTCGGAGGAAGAGGCCATGGTTCTGATTTTAGACAAGGAAGGAGAAGGAACCATGAGCCAGACTTTGAATTCGGCCTTTCTGATGACCAATCCAGAGTTCTCCCTGCTCCTCCTTGTAGTGAAGATAAGGAAATGCAAAGTATCATGACTACGTAGTGGGGGAAACAGTAGCAAGCCCAGGAGTGTCTGCAGCAGCACTCCAGTATTTACAGAAGTAAAAACAGAGGGATAAATAGAAACAGAAGAGACTCTCACCCCCCAAAAATTCAGCTCCTGGCATTTGCCCAGATTTTACAGAAAAAGAGTCTCAAATGGAACAGAGGACAGGAGTGAGGGCTGAGGGATTATCTTCTTGATATTAAAAGAAGCTGAAGTATTCCCTCTTGTAAGGATTATTATAACAGCCATTGGTAAGGTCTGTTATTTTAAAAGAAAAATGGGCTTTAGCATGTTCTTCAGACTGTAAGGCTAAATCTCTCGAGCGGATGACTGGAACTTCTGTCAGAATGACATTTTTATTCACTCAGGAAGCACTTATTAAACGCTCCCTAAGAACAATGCAAGATGTGGAGAGAGACTGAGAACGAGGCCAAGCGCCCTGGGAGCGCTTCGCAGCCTGGGGAGGCACAAGGATGTGACCAGCAGAGGTCGCTCATGGGGGAGTGGGGTACCCACTCAGGTGAGGAGGCCTCAGCTGCCAGGATGGAGCTTGACTGATCAGATGCCACCTGGCCACTGCAGACCTCAAGAGATAGTTGAACAGTCAAAAAAACTTTAGCAGCACCAAATATCGAACCCAGGACATTTACACAGCACTACATCCCTATCTGCCCTCCACCTGTATGTTAAGATAGAGTCTCATCAAGTTGCCAGGCTGGATTCAAACTTGTAATCTTCCTGTTTCAGCCTCTTAGAGTGCTAGAAATTCAGGCATGCACCAGCATGCCCAGGAAGCAGTCAATACTTAAGGAAGATCCATTGAGGGACCTCTAGAGGCTTTAGTTTTCCAGACAAAGTGTCTGCTGATGCGATGCATGAATCAACCATGATGTCAAAATGAAGGGAACCAACTTTGCTAACTACAAAAACAATTACTATTTGCAATACATTTCCCTAACTCAGAATTAAAGTCTTTCTCTTAATCCAGTGTGCTGCCTATCCACCGTGCCTGTAACATGGAGCTAAAGTGGCAAGTAACCGGACAAGGCCCAGAGAAACCTGAAGTTTAGATAAGCAGTGAATACTTATCTTAGTGAAACTGAGTCCCAAATATGACTGGAGTATTTTTTTTTTTCTAGTAACACTAGTTGGAAGCAGTAGGGAGGAGCCAGACACCTGAGAAAATTCTGCGGGATTTGCTGCATCTCTTTGACCAGCGGAGGAAGCTCCCCAGCCTAGGAGGGCCCCATCGCTGACTCTTTTTTATGTGTGTCAAATGAAAGGTGATGAGAGTCTTTCTATCTGAAGGAATCAAATGCATCTTCAGAATATTTCCATAACGGGAAGAAACAATTACCTAATACATATGCTCAGGACTTGTGGATTTACCTTAAATCAAATATTTTCATATCTCTCCCAAACACAGCAGCTTTTTTTCTAAAGTCAAGAAACTTTACAGAATGAATGTAGAATCGGAACCCCTCCAGGAAAGACTGTGTGTGTGCTCTTTTTAACAATACATATACTAAAATTGGAAGGACCATGTGGCCCTATGATTCTGACCATTTTGTACCACAGTTTGCAACAGCCAGGATTAAACAGAAGAGAATGAAGATCAGAGCTGATGTGACGTCTGTCAAACTGCATCCTCTGGGGGACAAACTTAGGACACTTTCTTCTAGAAGCTAACAAAAAATAAGACAGTTCTTGAATTCTGGATTAAAAATTGTTTTTTTCTTTTTTGCAGTTAAGCATATTTTTTGATTCAATGACCAATGACAAAGAAATCACAAGATCTGGGTTATACAGGGCTGTTTTTTTTATTAAAATATAATATGCACAATCAGAACATTGTGGGTAATACAAACTGGAAATCCTGCAAAACTAACACTTTCTAATGAGATTTAGGTGTTTTCTAGTAATTATCCTCATCACTCAGTCATTTTTACAAGGTGACTATGTACCTAAATGCAGCTCCACAGGAACATTCTTCAAGCAGGAAAGCCACTATAATACCAATAGTAATGAGAGGCTGATATGGCTTGTGTCTGGAGGTCCCCCAAGGCTTATGTGGTCTTAGGCACAGCTTTTCGAAGGAGGTGGATCTAGTGTGTGTGAGGGTAGGGCCACTGGCTCACAGTGCAGCGCTAGGACCAAGGACGAAGAGCAGGGCCGCTGCTGCCATCACTTAGAGCTTGTAGCTTGCTGCCTTCTGCGCACTGTGGACCGTCTCCCCTCTGTGACGCCCTCTGCCATGCCACCTGCCTGCAGCCAGCCAGCTATGAATTTAACCTTCCACAAACTGCGAGCCCAATAAGCCTTTCCTGCTGTAACTTCGCACATCAAGTATTTTGTCTCAGCAATGAGAAAAGTAACAGACAATGCTCTTTTTATGAAGAGGGCTCGGCTGCAGAAAAGCTGTGTCAGGCCTATTCACTTTTCCTGTATGGAACCAAGACTTCATTTACCTTTAAATCTAAGATGCAAATGATTCTTAAGTCTTATTTTCTAAAATGACAAATTGTTAAAACAAAACATAAACAGGGAAAAATAATCTTGAAAAAAATGGGAGAACCTAGATCTAAGCAAAGTTATTGATTAGACTAACACACAAAAAAATGAAGACTCAAGTGAATAATAAAAAAAACTCACTGAGAATAAAAAGGTCTATGATAGAACAATTTAGAGAGAACACGTTTGAAATATTCTTTGCATTTAAAGGCCCTGAAAAGTTTAACAACAAAGAATCATATAAATTATGTCTAGCCCACCACTTCCACATTTCACTGAGGATCTGACAACTTTTTTCTACATAACTATTATCAATCTAAAGAACAACTTCCCAGGAAGTATTAATTTGAGGAACAATGGATGGTTAAATGGATTGGGTGCTTGTCTTTCTTACACAAACTTTTAGAAAGAAAGGAAGTACTACTGAAAAAAATAATTTGAGATTACATTGACACATGGTGTCCGTCAAGCGCCTACTGTCTACTTCACAGGACTGGACGTTGTTTCAGCCTTCTGTTCTAACCTTCTCAGGGGGACCTTCTGAAGCCAGTGGAAAGCCAGGTCTACAAAACCTCCAGCAGGGGGCTCTGTACCTTAGCACAGACTGTGAAGGCCTTGAAGGCAGTTCAAGGTCAAGATGGCTCAACAAATAACAAACCAGAAATGTCATCTGGATCACAAGGACACAGCAGCATAAATGTCTAATCATGGTCCAGGAATGTTGCCATGAGAAAAATCTGTCCTCAGAATTTTATATCAGACTCTATCCTGTTTGCATTTTCAAATATAGCTGAGGATCCAAATAAGAAAAAAAATTACATATATATATAGATAGATAGAGATAGAGATATACATAGATATAGATATATCCAAAACAAGAGTATTTTTATAAAATAATTACCACGTTATTGAACTACACTGAAAATATGAAAATATTTCAATGCTTCTGTACATGGTTGACAATTCACATGTGCAATTTTCCATCAAAATTAATGCAGAAACCTGGGCATAGTGGCACATACCTGTAACCCCCGGGCTGAGGCATGAGGACCACCACATGTCCAAGGCCAGCCTGGAGTGCATAGTGAGTTCAGGACCAACTTGAACTGCATAGTGAGAAGTCTCAAAAAACAAATAAATAAAAATAAAACCAAAAAACAAAAACAAGGAGCAACAACAAAAATCATGCAGAAAACATGAAAGTTAAAAATAAATGTTAGTGAATTACTTCCACTGAGGTGATGGACAAATATAGTGCTTTGAAAACGATATCTACGAGTTGGGGATGGAGACTGCCTCAAGGAGCAGTAGTCCGGTGAAGTTCTCATCTATAATCTGAATTATTTCTCCTTAAGCCCCTTCTTTCTTATTCCCCATATGTACCTCCCCGACAGAAACCAAATCAAAACCAAAAAGCACTTCTAAATACTTATAATTTGGATAATAAATAAAAATAGTTGGTTCAAGTGGAAGCTGCACCATTTTAGCCAGAATAACCAGACAACAAATAAAGTAACCAAGAGAGATCAAAGACTCAGAATAGACCTCACTGAGACATGCAACTTTCTCCTCTTGCTTTAGCCACGGGGACAGTGGTTTCTGGAAGGGGCAGGCATTCCCACTGGGAAGGAAATGTACCACAGGACCGACAGGTGCAAGTAGTTCATGAGGTGGGGCATTTGGAAGAGCATGGAATGATTCATGCCCTCCCAACGCCTAAAAGGTTTACATTTAACACAGGCCACACACACACGTGAAACATCTCACAAATGAGTCAAATCTTTGCTACTCTTTTAGCGAAACACCATACTAGCTCTATAAATGAAATAAAGAGGCTGCACTCTGATGTTTACACAGTCCTGTGTTGACGACTCTGAGAATGGGAGTACTTTCACCCCACATTTTGATCTCACTTAATAAAACAATGTTATATAAAGACGTTATTCTCACATAGTCTGTCACTTTACTAACTCTTGTTAACTTTTGTTAATTTTTGTTAACTTTGTTTACTTTCTTTAGGAAACTGACTACTTTCATTTATTCCAGGTGGGCACTAGAAACTGCCTAGAGAGCAAGTCTCAAAGGAACATGCCATGTTGTATGTGAGTAAAATGCCTACAAGGGGAGCATTTGGGAAGATGGGTTCTCTGCCCTGTCCTTTCACAGGGAATGTGACTTTAGTGGAAAGGAGGGGAGGAGTGTCCATCCCTCTGGCTACCTCTCCCAGGCGAGGCTCCAAGGGCCACATGGTAGCTATTTCTAGCAGTAAATTATGAGGGACTGGGTGAAATAACACAGCCTGACTAAAGGGAGGAGTCGGAGAGTCACAGTGCTCATCCAGAGAGCATGTGGCCAGTCATAAGCCCCAGCTGGTCAAACCCACATGTAGGGCGTAGGGACTAAGTGTGATTTTCTGGAGTTCAGGGCCCAGAGTTAGAGGCACTAAGAACTAAAAGTAAGCAACTGTTTTATAGAATCAAACCAGAGTGAAAATTTCAAGAGGAAATTGCCCTAAACATGGTCTAAGAAGAAAGGTGTGTTAGCAAATGCCTAACAATGGATTCTTTCTGGGAATAAAGCCTTGTTTTGTGGGACTTTACGCCTCTCACCTTCTGGGGTATGAATGGTCCCATCCCAGCCCTGTGCCAGCAGCTCAAGGTCCCTGGATGCACAGCGAAAAGCACATCAAACAGCCTCGGGAGCAGGGCTTCGGGTGTACCCTGTAGCCAGAGAGGCCCAGAAGGAGCCAGCTGAGGTAGATCCAAGTTTCCTGACAGGCTTCCAGACCACAAGTGTGGGGCACTTTGTTCAAACACAAAAATAATTTGGTTTAGGAAGCCTCAGCTCCACCAAGTTAAGGTTTGTTCAGCATAGGTACTGCAAGAAGCACTTGGTGTTTGTTTAGCCCCCTAAGCAAAAGTATTGTACATTTTTAAAGTAATTTCTCTTACAGACAGCTTTCCTGAGGCAGACGACGTGCCCTCATTCAGGTGTTTCTACAGAGCATCCGGAGACCACCGCAAAAAAGCAAGGTCACGAAAGAGAGCAGCAGTGCAGTCCAGCATTGTGACTGAAAGAGGTGGTGTGGGTTTAAACTTTACATGTAAAAGGCGCCCCTGCCATTTACACCCTCAAAGCGCCCCTCTCATTTCAAACACACACCCCACTATTCTGGGCATTTTCTGAAGCAATTCTGGAAGTCCTCCTTCCTGCAGTAATGAGAAGCGATCAAAAATGTAAATACCGCTGCCAAGTGCCGAGGAAGGGAAGGGCAGGCTTTACAAAGATTACAGTGCGTCCTCAGCTACCTTGTTTAGTGGGCCTGACTCCATGTACCTTCTGGCTCTTCCTTAAAGCCCTAAGACCACGCAAAGTAAAAGTTTTACATCAACTGTGAACACCAAGGCAGTCAGGACAGCACAACTGAAGACACTCAGGAAAGAGGACTTCCAGAGCTGCCTCAGGAAGTGGCAGGAACAGTGGGATAGGTATGTTTGAAGTGAGGGCACTATTGTGAGGGCGACTGAAAACAATGTGTACTTTAGTATAATAAAATTTTTATTTAAACCTACACCGTATATTTTGATCACACCGTGCGTGTTCTCCAAAGCAATGTGTTGGCCTAAGCCACCCCCCAAGTTTCCACAGTTTTCTATACTCTTGTCTCTCACTACCATGTAAAAATTAAATTTCTCCTTATGCCTCCCAGTTGTAAATGTCTTCCATGATAGGCCTCGCAGTTGTAAATCTCTTATGTGATATGCCATACGAACTTCAAAGTATTTAAATTTCTTATGGATTTTATGTGATTAAAAGTACAGCTTAAGGAATATTGCATGTGAGGCTAAAGAAAGATGAACTGTTGAGAAAGACATTTTTAATGGCTCTGAGGTTCAATATTCAACAATTTCTTTGGCCCAGTAAGTTCTTGATATTATATTTTGTCAAGATTTTTAATCAAGTATCATCAATGTTGTGAGAATTTGCAGTAAGTTACCACCAAACGATGATAAGTAAGAAAAGTAAGCCTGCAAAAACTCCAAATTCCCAGTCACTGCTTTCACTGCTCATGTTGTTCCAGGGTTTATTTCACTATGTTGAAGAGAAGAGTGAATGGGAATGATATCGCTATTTTTATCTTTGTGCCTCTGTGGTTGTCTTATAGTCCTGAACATATTTTGTGTTTGGAGAAAAAATCTCTAGCTTTGAAAATATTCTAGGCATGCCAAAGTGATAGACTTGTGTTTTCCATCTGACCATAAGCTGAAGATATAAATGAACTTTAGGAATTTTGACAATGGCATTCAGCACGAAATACAATGTCTTAAAAGCTCAAAAGATTTTTCATGATCAATATACTTTGGTTGATCACTCCAAAAGAATGAGAAAATAATCATACAAAAAGTAAAATGAACTCTACAAAAATGTAAAATAAAGTCTGTAATGATCTGAGCACTGAGAAATTAATGAAGATAATTATATATCAAGAATATTTTCATCACTGGCAGCACAAAGAAAAAAGAATGCTTTCAAAGGAAACGAAAGAAATAAATCAATAGCTAAAAACCAAGACATACACGTGAAGAGGGAAGAGGAACGTTACAATTATGTAATTAGGTGACTGTACTGGCAAAAACTAACTGTTGCCTTCAGTATTTATTTTAACTGCAATTTGAAACAATGATAAAATTGCAAATGTCATTCCAAGCAACTGTCACAAATTAAAATGTGACACAAGGGAAGGCAAGTATACCAACTTCGTTTAAGAATTTTGCAATCATCTAAAAGAAATCTTCAGGAAAAAACTCAAAAGGTAATGCCAGGAGACAAACTATTGCTGTGTTACTTCCCTTCACAGCAATCAACAATACAGGTCTCTACCTTTGGGGACAAAATGCTCAAGGTAAATAGGGGTGGGAAATGGGCTCACAAGACATGATCCTTTTGGTATGAAAAATAAACTGTACAGGAAGAGCTGTGGTCACAGCCTTTTCTGTCTTTTTAGTGCATAAAGCAAACAGCACATCTTTAAAGATACATTATGAGACTTACACACCCCAACAGGGGGAGTACCCCTGGCCATGCATTGAAGAGAAAGGTGAACGCCCTCTGTAGCTGCTTTCATTCTCTTTTGATGTTTCTGAATGCCTGACAGCTTTATGTAAATGAAATGTGTTTAGTTCTGAAGGAGAAAACACACATTGTCAGCTAATTGTTAATGGGGTTGGGTTGTTATAGCCACCACAAATCAATCACAACATCCAGAAAATTAAAGTACATAAAAAAGCAGAATGAAGAGGTAACTACGTGTAACAAGGCACCCACTGTGTGTGGAGAGCAGGGTGGAAGCTACAGGACAGGTGGCCATTAGCATTAGGTACATCTGTGCCCAGTCATAACAGGGACATCAGCAAAGGCAGCCGCCTCTGCATAAATATCCCTGACCTCAGAATAACGCGCAGGTGGTCCTCCCTCTCCCCAGTGCTAGAGCATGGCGGGAGTGGGAAAGCTGGGGGTGGGTTTGTGTGCTGTCCAAGGGAAGGCACAGCTTGGTGGAGAGTGTGGCGGAACACAGGGCCTGGCTTCCGAAAAGTCCCTTTGGTCCTCTAGACTGTTTCTGATGTCATCATGGTGACCATATGTTTGTCAGGAGTACAAGGGCCTCCAAACCCGTCCCCCCGTGCATCACTTTCCCCTTCCAAGGGTGCTGCTTTGCCACCACAGGCTTCCCACAGCGCCTTGGCCCAAACTAACCTCCCACCTAAAACTTCACATGGCTCCAGCGTCCATGTCCAGATGTGAGCAGAACTGTAAACCCCTGTCAGCTGGCCCCACTCTGTAGGGCCACACCTGCTTACTTTCCAGCTCTCTGTGCTTCTCTCACTGTACAGGGCCATTGTGGCCCTGTCACAAAGTGCAGCACCCTGTGGTCAGCATCACACTGCAGTGCTCGGTGTCAGGCCATGTACCCCACCCCGTGCCCGCTCACTGTCTCTCCCTCACCTTTTCCGTGAAGATCTTGCATTATATATCTTGCACCAACTATTTCCAATGCCACCTCCTTGCTCTGCTGTCTCAAATACAATTCACCTTTCCCCTTTCTATGCTTCTGCAGCATTTTACTAATATTGCTGTCTCAGAAAGACTGTACCAAGTATAGAAGTTCTCCTCCTTATGAGTTTAGAATCTATTGTACCATAGTCATCATGTGTCTGCTTCCAGTTCGGTGCAGTCTTTGGGACATAGGGATACTGTACTTTATTTCTTTCTGTACTTAGTAGTTGCACAATTAAGTTTTCTATCAGTGTTTGTTAGCTGAATAAATGGAATCTTACAAGTTTCCAGGATGATAATTTGAAGTTAGTATGTATCCATTTTACAGATTTAGAAAAAACAGACATAACTTGTAGAGCTGGTAGTTGGTAGACTACCAGGAAGCTGGTAGACCTTTTCATTAAATTAACAGACATAAAGATGTTATGTATCTTTTCCAAAATTCCTGAACACACAATTTCTTTCTGTAAGCAGGAAAATACTTCGACAAGACTTGCATTAGAAAAACTTTCCACAAAATTCATAGCCTATCGCTAGCAAGCTCATTTGTTATGTGAGAGAACATTAGCACATAAAAGCTCAACTAATTTACTGGCTCCTTTGGTGACTTAACAACACAGCCACAGTTAAAAGGCAAGATTTACAGAATCTTCACGCTAATCATAGTCCACTGAATCATTTGTCCTCTGGCCCAGTCACACTAGACTCAAGGAACAAGAGTAAGCTTGGAGCAGCACCACTGTTCTTCACTGGCCACTGTGGTGGGGAAGGGTCCGAAGGAGCTGCTCTTCTGTAGGACAATAAATCAACGACGATCTGTTCATGCTCTCTCAGAAACTTCTCACTGACTGGAACCAGACACATGACAACTGGCTATGGACCTGTGTTTGGGCCTGAAACAGAACAGAGCCGATGGCTGTAGCTTTAAACGCAAGCCCCACTACATAGAGATCTCTTCTGAGCACTAGATTCCTTGAAAATTATATTCTATATGGAAAAAATAAAACTTGCCAGGTTTATGCATTGAATGTGACAACCTTCAGCACATTTGGATGTTTCTGAGAAATGTTTCCAAAATTACATTTGGATTTTCTGCATGCTAAGGGAAACAATTTGCATGTCATCAACAGATACATGAAAATTCCAGGCTGTATTAGAAAAACTTTATAAACATAAGCATTTGGTATGCCAAATTTTATGGCTGTGTATCAGAGGAATAGCTTACTTGTGGCTCTGAATTTCAGATGTCAGCTAGGTCAACCGGATGATGGATGGTGGGTCCTGTGATTTCATTAAAGAGAAGGATGAAAATATTAGGCAGATTTTGGAATGCATAAACAACCACATGACAAAAATGGGGAAAGTATAAGAATACCCTAACCAGTATGAAATCAGTTCTTCTTTAAGCTTAATGTTAACAGAAAAAGCAGTACCAGTTAATCATAGAGGCACAGGTGTGGACTTACACACACATACATGCGCACACATACCACCTCTAGAGACAAGTCCTCAAAAATTAACTATGCTTTTTGGTTTTTTTTTTTTTTTTTTTTTGTACCAGGAATCAAACTCAGAACCTTGCGCTTGCAGGGCAGGTGCTGTGCTGCTGAGCTACAGCCCTGGCCCTTAACTAAATGTGTGACTTCGGTAAATCACAAACTCTGGGCCTGGCACCTGATTTATTAAGTGAAGGTAGTGACACATTCTTTGCAAGACTATAGTGAATATTAAAATAAACAAGACCACAAAAGCCTGCTACCCTAAGATAAGCTTTCCTTGTAGGTAGGCAATAGAAACGACAACAAAATGAAAGTAATAACATCCGAGATATGAAAGGGTGAGGAGATGCAGACAAATGCCAAGGTGCAAATGCTCCACCGGAAGTGTGCCGCTGCTGGACGTGGCTCCAACGTTTTCTAAGGCTTGAATTAGGACTCTACGTGCACAAGGACCAGACCGCTTCTGTTTCTATGCGAAGTCAAGCTTTTAGAGCAGACTCCTTACCCTCAGCTGTCTTTTCGGACAAGCTGTCCTTGAGAAGCGCCTAGACTGAGGTCACTCCCCTTGGGCGGCCTCACCTTCCTGCCCACCCGGCTGCAGCTGCTACTGAGCAGTTATGAGGAAGACAGGTTCTCCCACTCTCCCTCCAGGGTCAGGGCTCAAAGAAAGAGCTTCTGGGTACAGTTGTGTTTGGTTCTCGGTGACTGTTCTGTCTTGTCTCACTTTCCTATTTTCTACTTGCTTATTTTTCCTCTAGTTTTGATGAGCTTATTTTATCCTTCGAGGGTTTCTTTAGCTTTTGTTTGGGGATCTGCTCTCACTTCCTACTTTCTTTTACAATCACTGTCCTTGTCTGCTTTGCACATCTTTCCTCTCTCCCTTCTTCTGTGTCCTCTCCCAGGGCCAGTGTGGGCACAGCACCAAGGGCCACCACACTTTCAGAGCCCTGTGAACTACTTCAATTTCTTTTTAACATAAGCATCAAATGAACTTTTGAGTCAATAGGAATTCTTAATGAGCAATATTAATATGTTCGTCTTTATATCAACCCCTACTTGTTAATGTATTCTTTTTATGTAAGAAACCATAGCAAACAACCACTGAGGACCACAAATATCATGGTGAACCTGTCTTCTCCCTCTCTTGTAGCCTAACAGCATTTCTGCTTTTCCCCAGTTTACTTTTATAGTAAAATGCACTTCACCGGTTTTCACTGTGTCAACAACAAACTCAGTAGCTTGCTTGCCTGGGTTCCCATGGCACTCTGAGCACGTCTGCATGACAGCAGTGATTGTATTAGCCCCAGTTACTCTGGTGAGCCCAGATGCACTTTGAGGAGCAGCAGTCTGTGCCAGTCTGGTCACCTTTCCACGTGATCCACTCGTTCTACAAGCAAACCAGTAAACCCTCAGTATACGTACCCTGAGGAGCACACTGCAGCTTTTGTAGGGACACAAGCTCACAGCATTCACCAGCAGCTCGAAAGTATGTCATAGCCGTGTAAGAAATCCAGGCATAGGTAGTGAGGGTGCCACCGCACCACTCTTGAGTTGGGAAAGGTAAGGTTAGATCCACTGTCTGCTGTGGACAGGAAAGCTGGAATTGTGAGGATTTTTGTTGTTAGGCCTGCTCATCGGATACATCCTGTTTTTCAACACAGGAAGTTCCACTACCAAGCTGTGGGAAGCAGGTTCACACAAAACAAGATCTCTGCCATGTGTAACAAATCGGCCCTTTATGTGTATTCACCGAAATCTGGTTGCGTGAGGAAGCAGAGATTCCAAGGCAAAAAGGTTCAACCACTCCCATTCTGCATGTTCTGATTTCTTTTTCCTTGGTGCCAAAGTTTTGAAAGTTGGAGAGATTTTTAAATGTCAAAGAAGAATACAAGAGCAAAAACAGAGATGAGAGCAGCCTAGATGACAGGGTCCACATTTCTGACACTGCATAATTTATAGTCCCATTTTTTATGACCAGGGTAATATTAGTTTCTCATTATTGTAGCTTGACATAGTTTAAAAGCACCACATGTCCTTCTGAACTGGACAGTGCACAAACACAGTGTGTGTGATATTATTGCTGAAAAGAGTCCTGAGTGAGGATTTTGAGCCCTTGAGGAGAGGCAACTGTCTTGATAGGTGGTAACTCAAAGATGTAGCCATTCCCTACCCCGCCATTGTGAATGTACGCCTGCTGGAGAAGAGTTACAACTTTAGAAAATTTGACTTGGGGAACAAAAGAAAGTGCTGTTTTCTCCCTAAACTTTTGGTTCTCATAGCCTCTTTTGTTGCTGTAAAATTATATTCATTAACAAAGCCCTGGGGAGAGCTGCTGTCGCTGGGCAGCAGTTGGAAATAATGCTGTGGAATGACACTAAAATGGATCCAAGGGTTTGCACAATCCCAAGGCCTGAATAACTTGAGATATTAAGCATCAACCCCAGCGCAGCTCGTACCTCACAGAGAAATTGCTCTGGTCCCAACAGACCCTCCTAGTGAAGTGAGGGACCAGTCGCTGCTCCTTTACTCTCCCTGCTCTCTAATAATAAAATCCAGCCTCAAACCACACAGAAGAAGATGACTATGGGGGCAAAGCTTAAACCTCAACATAAGAAAAAGGAAGAACAAATGACGGGCTTATTCTTACTATTCTACTACGAAGAAAAGTGGAGATCTTTGGTCTTTGTTTTTTCTTTTATGAAACTTTGTCCCTGTGCTTTATAAGCTCTTGAACTGAAGAAAATAAACATACGCAAAGCAGACGGCGCTGGCTTTATCCATAGAGGGCTTAAGGGTCCAACCTTCAGGACTGAGACCCCTAGAAGGTGAAGGTGTAGCCTGAAGGTCATCAGGTAGAATTCCTACCCACAGGCCAAAGTTGAACAAAGCAAAACTGTGCATGTAAGCCCTCTGCCCCACGGCCTCCCTTACTTAACATTCTGGTCCATCTGATAACGGTTTGGAAAAGACTGGTCTGACTTGTTTCCCCTGTGCCCGGCCCTTTCAAGGTTCTCAGGAGGCTGTGTGAGCAGAGAGACTCAGATTCACTTGCTGCTGTGGAAATGAAAACTTGGGCGAAACTGACACAGGGTCCGGGTGTGGATGTTAACAAGGTTGAAGATTTAAATGCTGAGGCTGAACTTTTCCTTCTCCACTAAACAATGACTTTCATCCCCTGAGCAAAGAGAAGTCTTTGCTTCAGCACAGACGAGCACAGACAAAACAATGTCAGTGATGGCACAGAGAAGACTCCCCTGAGCAGTGTTTTCTTCTGGCTTTTCCCTTCTCTTTGGACTTGTCTTCAAAACGTACTGAAATCAGTCTATTAATAACACAGAAATAAGAGCTTTCCCGTGCTGGTCATCAGTTTATAGTAAAATGGGAAATGTTTTTACCAAGCTCTGAACAAAAGCTCTTCCCTGAGTTTTTTGAGGAAATAATACCATGGGTTTAATATACAATGACAAGAAACACTCTGTAAATGCATGTACTCCTCAAAGACATGACCTAAGAGAAGAGCTCTTGTTCAGAGATAAAGGCCAGAACTTTTGTTAGCCATGGTAGAATAATGGCACAGAAATCAGAAGCCACATCATGCACACTTAACAAGGAAGTAAAATTGGTGCACTCATGGTAATTAGCAGGAGACACCTTGCCCCTCAAGAATGAAGCAGCTTCCTCTGCTTCCGGATAGCACACTGAACGTCCCTGGCAGGCACCCTATACCTATGAACAGCTGGTAAATATTCACTGATGATGACAATTCATATCTGCCCAGGACAGGGACCACACTCTTCCTGTCTGATGCTGCAGGTATGGTGCCACCCAAGTCACAAATGCTAGCAGCAGGTGGCTGCAGGGAGTAACAAAATGGGCTTGTGGGGACAGAGGACATCCTACAGCACCCACCCTTACCCAAGCCACAGCCCACTAGGAGAACTGGAGGAAGACTTCTCAAGACTCTTACACCAGACAAATAAGAGGTTTCATTTGCTAGGACATTTAATTAGACTCCTAGATGGAAGAAATTATTTGAAGAAGAAATTTCACAGTGTAAATATCCAGACCTACAATTTCCTATATTTAATCCATTTTATTTTGGTTGTCAAAATAACCTTTGATTTTTAAAATGCTCAAATGCGAAAATGTACCAAATAACTTAGATTCATCACTTTGGACAGGAAACTGTCTTACATTTTATTAACAAATTATTTTGTTTGAGACTTAAAGAAACTGACTTTCCCTTTAGAAATCCTCTCTGTTTGCAGACGTTAGCTAAGCTCCATTAGCACAAAAGGTTGCCTGTATTTTTCCTAGAAAAGATAAAAACATCCTGTTAGTGCTTTAAAACTCTTTGACAACGCAATAACAAAAGCCCTGAACTTCTCTCTACAGCAGCATCCTAATGAATTTAACTGGGAAATGATAAAGAAATAGAAATCCCAGGCTTTGAGATTTTTCTTTTAATTGCTAATTTTCCCCTTGCAGTGAGGCATTAATCCTGGATGAATAGAAAGCAGCCTTGCCAGTAACCCAGCAGAGAAGGGCATGGGACTGGGAAAGCAGGAAGCTCCTGACATGGGAGAGCCTACTGAGCCTCTATTGAATCTGCTGCTACTCCACCCTGCCGGCCCTCACAGCTCTGCCTCTGCTCCCTGGAAGCCAGCCCAGGCAGCGCTGGTATTCAGATTAAGCTGCCAATCCCAGCCAGGCACAGCTCAGGAAGGACTGTCAGAACATGGCTCAAAGAAAAGCCACCAGATTTCAGGAGGGGAGATCTAGCCAGACTCAGCGCTGCACAGAATACGCACCATCTCACCTTGTTCACAGGGCTCCTTGAGATGGGGCTATTTTCTTCTCCTTAGTCTTTAGTTTTATTAAAACAAGAATAACAAAAACAAAAATAATGAACCTCCAATGGAGATTAGAAAAGAAAGAGGAAGGGAGTTCTGCAGAGTCAAGCTACTCATTCAGTACTAAACACTGGTTTCCATGGGAACAAAAGTGGCTTTGTGAGGCCTGGGCAACTTGCCCCGCCTGCTCTGCAGCAGGGCTGGTCCACTGTCCCAGTATTGTATTTGTGTGGCCAACTTTTCTTCTCTCTCATTCATACTCCCTGCCCCTGCCCACCCCAGCAGCAACGCCCATCGCCCCAGAAGAAGAAGAAGAAAAGAAGAGTTCACAGCACAGCATCTGGGCTGAATTAAATCAGGCCACAAAAGTATCCAGGCAACTGAGTCCGGCGTGCTGCCGGAGACCCAGGGCTATCTTTCTCTCTCTTCCCTCATTTGCATCCCCTCTTCAAGCAGCTCGTGAGCATGATTTCTTAACACTTTTCATGCACAACACACATAATACAAGTTTCAAAGTAAGTTTTCACATGCATAAAATGTTATGAGTATGCAAGATCATATTATTAAAATATTAACAGTAGTAATCGAAAGGACAGATGGTTATGATCAAGAGAAGCGTGGTTTAAAGCAAACTTTAAATCTGGAAAGTGTTGTATTCTGTTGGCCTGCTTGTATATGCGTACACAAGGAGTGATCAAAAATAGTGTGTTTGAATTTTTAAAATATCAGAATAAAAGATCCATTGCCATTAATTGCCCTCACTGAATTCCCCCAGTGTGGAACACACGCACCCACCCCATCGTGCTTGCCACTTTCTGCAGCAGCTCTAGAATCCTCTCTCATGGCTGCTGGGAGTTGCCGTCATTGCCACACCTGTGATTGAGTCAAAACATTTACTTGTCATTGTCTTTAAGACTCTGAGGAAGAACCAGAGTCCCACAGTGTCAGATCTGGGGAATATGGTGGATGACAACATACTGTCACGTTTTTGAGTCTGCTTCTCCATTGGCTGGCACTCGGCATTCAGCATATATTTTTATCGCACCTCATAAAGACGCTGAGGAAAGAGGATTCTAGAACTGCTTCAGAAAGGAGCAGTAACTGGCCTCAGTGCATTTGAACCCACGGCATGTATATTGAAGAAGTTTAATGGCAATGTGTCTTTTATTGTAATAAGTTGTTTAATTTAATTATTCACTGCATATGTTGGTTGCTCTTTGCCTACAGGCCACGGTGAGAGAAAGAGAAACTGCGCAGGCCACACCCGCGCACCGCGGTGGCAACGCTCCCGGGCTCAGAGGCTGTGCGCACAGGCCGGACCCAAATTGCTTCTTTCCTCTTGTTGAGGCACCTTCAATTTGGCTTTTTTCTAATTCATTTTGACTTTTAAATTTAAACAAGGAAATATTTATGAATCTATTACTCAAAAGCTGCCATGCAAAACATGTTAGCACATAAATCTTCATATTTCACTGTCTGGACTTTATTTTATGAAAGAAAAGGCACCTTTCTTAACATTGTTCATAAATTATCACTAAAATATTTAGTGCTACAAGTTTCTTGGCCTTCAAAGACACTTTTTTCTTTAAAACCCTAACAGAAGTCTACAGGGCCCACCCGTGTCACTCACAGGCATACTTTCAGCTCCAAAGGCATCTGCATTTTGTTTGTAAGTGTTTACTTTGGAGATCTGCAATTCATTTTCTTTTGCAAGATGAAAATGTCAATTTTCATCCTTTAAAATTCAAACTCGTAGAAAAAAGTTTAACCTATTTATGTGCCACCGAGTTGTAATTTCAGTTTCGAAAACCATCTTGGGATATGTAGCATGAGAAGAGTTATTAAAGATCCAGAGCCGTTTCAAGCTTTAGTAAGAAATACGATTCGTTCATAAAGCCAGAAATCATCTCTTCCCCCACTTACCTTCCCTACGAATGCATCTTTTTGTCAGAAAGATACTGGCGACCCATGTAGATTTTTTTGGCATTCTTAAAACTTACCTATTTGGGTCTTTTCCCCACAGAATTCTTTTGACTCAGTTGAAACATTGTTTCACAAAATGTTAAGCACATCACTTAGGGTCTAAAATCACTATACCTTGCCTCTCCCGCCTTCTCCTCTCCTTTCCTTTTTTTCCTTTCCTTTTTACTTTCCCTATACCTTCCCAAAACAAAGAACTCAGTATCACAACGCCCTTAAGATGAAAGCATATTTATTTGCAATTAGCAATAATTGATCCGTAATTAGTAAGGGCTCCTGCCCTTCTCCCACACTCACTAGAATGAACCATTTTCATCTACCAGGGAGTAGTTTTACATTTTACATTTCCCTTGTCAAATGCTCAAAAGCCATGTCACCCACCTGTTTGCCCTACAACTTGCCTGCCTTGGCACTGTGTTCCCACAGACACTGATTGGAGGGTGAGAGTTCCGTTCTTGAGGGAAGGCATGTCAGGACGGAATGCATGGTTATCTGTTAAGTTTGCATTTGAAAAGGCACCGGAAAGGGTACTCCAAAGAAGGAAACCACACCTAGATAGGTCTGGTCAGTGTCCTGATCTCTGTATTCCCTCCCTTAGGTATATCCTCTGTGCTCCCAGTCTGGCTCAGCAACTGCCACCTCTCCACAGTTCGGGAAGGATCCCCACTGGGCTCCATGGCATGTCCTATCTGCCTGTTCTATTTACTCACCACAAGAGCATCCCACATAAAGGTATGGGCACCACGCCATTGCACCGACTGTGTGCCCAGGTGTCCTCAGAGGCCATCTCCCCACTTCCTTGCACAGTGGATGGTCTATGCGGCTGCTCAGAGCCCAATCCCCACTTCCACCAGGATGTCCATCCTGGGCCTGTCCCTCATGGTCACCACAGCTGTAATCTTGCTGCCTGGGGCCTCCACGGCACTGACCACTCCATGTTTCCTTGGTGTTGGTCTTCTTTGCTGCCCCATCTCTGTCCCGGGTCCTGTATCCTTTCCTAAACCCTTCTGCTCTGTTGTCGAGGGTCACCATAGTTTCTTGGTTTCTTGGTATCCCAAACAAGGAACTGAACAAGATACCCAGAAGCTGAAGTGAATGCATGTTTCTTTAGCAAGAATCACAGATTAGGACACTGTGAAAGATGGGGGTGAGCCACTGAGGCGCATTCAGGGCATGGAGAAGACACGTGTCAGAGTCCATGTGTAGCTTCCACATCATGGGAGTGGCTCTGTGAACTGGAATGGTAAGTTGCTCCCACTGGGGGCAGATCTCCTTTCTGATGGAGGGAGTAGTTTTTGTCCTTACACACACTTTTAAGGAACTATCATGAGGCCCAAAGCCCATCAGGGAGCTTTAAAACACAATGAAAATTATATTATAATTAGTTATAATTAATTTATGGTTACTTTGGGATATCTAAGATATTCTGTAGTGCATGCATCCCCGGGTATGACCCAGTTTAGTGATGGCAAAAGTTTTAGAGACCGAGTCCCCAACCCATAAGCCCAAACCCTCTTATTTATCAAAAAGTGCCAACACTGCAATTAAACGTCAACACTGAGGTTTCAGTTTAGGAAAAACCTGTTACCCAGTACTCAGCTGCTGGGGCGAGTTGGCTCACGTGCTGCCTGACAGGGCTCTGCACGCGCGCTGCAGTGCACCTGCCATAGGTCACCTCCACAGGCCCAGGTGTAGGTGCTCTTTGCAGTCTTCAGAGCTGCCATGGACCCCAAAGGCTACATTGCCTGTGTGCCCTTGTCTTTCCCAGGGT
Source organism: Dinomys branickii (assembly GCA_004027595.1). Taxonomy (NCBI): domain Eukaryota; kingdom Metazoa; phylum Chordata; class Mammalia; order Rodentia; family Dinomyidae; genus Dinomys; species Dinomys branickii. Next base: position 39,692 of record PVLD010011627.1, read on the forward strand.
GACCTAGCTGCTAGACCTTGGTGTACGCTATGGTGTTGGAGAGCTGGCTTTCTCTTTTACCCTCTGCTCCTCAGTGGCCCTCCAGAGACTTCTTCCCTTACCTCCTGCCTCATTGCCCTCTTCCTTCCCTTTTCTCCTCTGGCCCCCACTCTCCTCACTTAATTCCAAACCCGTGTCCACATTGGTTAGCAAGGTTTGTCTTTCCACAGTCATCCTCTGCTTCTCCCCTTCACCTACGAACTGCTTCTTCTGCAGAGAAGGCCTCCCAAGAGAGATTACTACAGCCAAAAGCACAATCACAATCAAAATTTGACCCTCCCCAAACTAGAAGAATATACAGTCTGTGAGAGTAAGGTCTGTTTCGCTCAACCTGAATTTCCAGTGATGCTCCACATATCACAGATTCGTGAGAAACTCAAGGAAACACTAAATGTAGTGGACTCTAAAGGACATGCACGCATGCGCTCAAGCATAGTTGCCTCACCCAGCCTGGCAGTCCACACCTGTCCCACACTGTCAGTATAGCTGAAGCAGGAGAATCAAAAGTTCGAGCCCTGTATGGATAATTTCATAACTTAGTGAAATCATGTCTCAAAGTAAAAAGTAAAAAAAGTGGCTGGGGATGTAGCTCAGTGCCATGGCAATGGATTCAGTGGTGAGTATCACAAAACAAGAAAACCAACAAATAAAAAATTACCACAATGACTAGTAAGCAATGGGACAAAATAGCAGAAAGCATGAAATGGGGGTCTTAGCACTTTTAGGGGAACTTCCAGTCTAGTGGACGAAAAGAAATCAAATCAACAACCCTTAAGTGAGTGATTACCACTCCAACTAGGGAAAAGAGCAGACGGTGTTACAGCAGTAAGAACAGCAGCGGCCCGGCCAGGGGCCCTGAGGGCAGGAGGCCAGCAGGACAAGGTGAGACCAGCACTGCATGGGGCAGGCATGGGGAAAAGTGAGGCAGTGGGGCCAGGTTTAAACCTGGGGCCTTGGACATGGAGGATTCAGCCCAGAATATGCAGAGGTGGAGCTTCTGCCCAGGCTTCCCAAAGCCAGGCTGCACATAGAGCCTCCTGAACCTCTGCCACAACCTTGAAGTCTCAGCATAGATGTGGCAAATTTGAATACTAGTTGGAATGGCAGTGGCTGAAGCAGAAAACATGTTCTATGCTGACCATGGTGGAAGCACACAGGATGAGTTAAAGCTCCTCCTGAGGAGGGTCACTATGTGTGGTCATCATGTGTGGTCACACAGTGAGACCCTGGAGCACAGGAACCCAGAGGAACAATCTGCCCAGGAAAGGAAATCACCAAGTTGCACAGCTAAAGCTTCTTCTATTTCTGATTTCCTTTTTTGACTTGTCCCACAGATAGGTTCTTCATCATTTCATTAACCAGAACTATTGATGTAAGTGTGCTTAATTTCATGCTCACCAAAAAAGAGATAAAGGGTTTTCTCTTCAGTCTGACCTCAGTCACAAAGTAAGTGTATACAAAGGCTGATCAATAAACATGGGGTATGTTTAAATAAAAAAATTGTTATATAAAAGACCTTTGTCATTAGTCCCCATCAAAATGCTCCCTCTCTCTACAAACATACTTAGCTCATCGTTCTTGCCACTCTCTGGAAGTTCTCCATCCTAAGTATTTTTATGAAGTGTGATTTAAAAAACACAGTGAGTTCTGTTGCCAAGTGCCACCCCACAGAAGGAGACTCACCCAAGCATAATGGTGGTCCTCACGCACCTTATTCACCTCCTGGTTGCTGCCCAAAGTGACATGCCCATGAAAGGTAAACCATTTGAAGCAGCTCAGAACACCGAGGCAACCACAATAGTTCAATGAAAAACACAAAGGAAGAATTCCAGAACCAGACAGAATGATGGGATAAGTGTTTCCAAAGCAAGTGAAAGCATTTTGAGGAGGATTCATGCAATGTGTCTTTTACTGTAATATATTTTAAAAATGTAAACATTCACCTTCTATTTTAATCAGTCCTTGTACTGTTGCAGAAAAGCTGTGCTATTTTCCTTTGTCTCCTCCTTAAGCATATCAAGAACTGAGCCTGAAGGATTCACATCCAAATCTCTCTTTCCTAGATCCTCCACTAGAAGGATGAAATTTATTCTTCTATAACTGGTAGAAAAGGCTGTGAGGCAAGAAAAAGAAAATTCAGACATATAATGTCCTTGTATGAACACACAATCACCTGGGCTTTAACTGAGGGAGGCTGGCAGAAACCTGGAGCTCTAGTCCTATTGTATTTTATTTTTCCAGACAGTCCTGAATAATTACCAGCTTCACCTCACTTTTTAAATAAGCTTTTGGCTTCTGCGGGTTCCCAGGCCCTATAAGTAGTCTATTTATTTCAACTGTAAACACAGTATGAGTCCACTACTATGGTTATAAAATCTTAGAGATTTTGTGATTTTTTTCATGCAGAAGGACGCATTAAGTTCCCTAGTGGTCTCCGTCCCTTGTGGGTGCATTTCTACTTTGTTGAAATTGTCCATTCTTAAAAGAGGCTTTTATGGATCTTAGTTTTATGTTCACAGTCTTAAATCTAATTCCTACCTTTGTTCAGTTCTTAGCACTCATTACTTTGTAAGCCCAACCCTGCAATTAAAAGTCTTCATATAATATATATTGTTGAGATTATCTAAGTATTTACTGAAGGAGGAATTTCAGATTATGTAGTCAAAAATCTTGCTGATGTTGTTGGGTTTGTCGGTTGACTGACTAACTACTAACTCTGTAACTTGAGCCTCAACCTTCCCACGCCTGATTTGACAGCTTCAACACAATGACCCAAAGCAACTGAACAAGCAAACTTCTCATTTTCCTCTCAAAATAAAATTCTTCAGTGATGTCGCTATTCCCCACATTTAAATCTTCAATTTCAGTGCCTGTATTGTGTGTAAAATATGTGTCAAAGCATGTGGGGAAAATAGCATTATCTTTGAGCCTTCCTTTCTTTCCTCCAAAGTCAAGAAATTGCTACTTCATGTTAATTAGCCTCTGAAATGCCCCTTCTCACTGCCAACTCCAGCCCCAATGCCGACTGTGTCAACACCTTGGCACCAGCCTGAAGAAACAGCCACCACCCCTTGGAGTGTCTGCCCTTCTCCCATCTCACACCCTACTCTCACCCTACTGCTGAATCTTCCCTTGGGACAGTTCAAATTCCAGCATTTTCCAACCCAACTTGTTAAATATCTCTGTAGTTTGTGAAATAAAACCAAAACTCTTTAACTAGAATTTAAACTCTTCTGTGATCTGACCCTCGCCTATCTTCTGTGCCTGATATCCTAACCCTGCACTCCTGGGGCATCTGTAGCACACAAGATAGATTCCCACATCCACCCCCACCTCAGGGAGAAGCACAGAAGACACAGGCTGCAGTATGGGTGCACATTCAGATTCCCCCTTCATCAGGTTCACAACCTGTACAAGATAATTCCATCTAAGCTTCACCTGGACAGATTGGGAAGATGCAGCACATAAAATTTGCAGACGGATTGCAAATAGGATGTAAGAGAAAACAAGTATTCAAAGATGACTGCAGCGTTAGAGCCTCAGCTGCAAGCAGGGCAGGAGTCTCACCAGGCGACAGGAGGGCTGGGAGCAGCATGAGGGGCAGGACGGTCAACCTTTATTTCGTTCTTTCCTCCTTTCTTTCCTTCTGGAGATTGAACCCAGGTACTATGCACTTTTTATCTCAAGAACTTTTTTTTTTTTGAGTCACTAAATTACAATGCATCTGCCTCTGCCTCCCTGAGTGTCAGGGTTATAGCCAAGATCTCAGCTCCGAACGTGGGTGGCTGGGGTGTCTATTGACGCACATCCTCAGGACCCAGCCTCCACACTCTGCCCTCTGGCCAGCTCTCCTCTGGGCACTGCTTCCCACCGTAGACGTGGTTGTTTGTCTTTCTCCTCTTAGACCACCATCTGTTAATGACAGGACTCAGAGCCGCTTCATGTCTGCTCCCCTCCTCAACATCTGGAAGAGTATCTTACACACACTCAGGGCTCAGAAATACTTTTTTGAAGAAAAGGGAGACTATTCATTTTACTTCCTGGATATCAATAAAAGTCTATAAAGCAATGAGAAATGTCATGTTCTCAAGTTTCTCTCATCCAAACAATAAGCAGAGCCACCTCATAGAACCAACTCCTACGGGATCCTCGACAGGAAGCTCTTCTGAGGCTGCTAGGCATCTTCCCTCATCACCTGCAAGAACCTGTGATTCTAGATCCCGATAGGAAGGCAGACTATTTCTACCTAGTGCAAAACACTAATAGGACCTCTGGTTGCTTGTCTTGGTTACTTTTCTCTCATTGCTGAGACAAAATACCCAACACCCAAAATGAAGAAAAGAAAGGTTTATTTAGCTTACAGTTTATGGAGGTTTCAGTCCTGGCTGCTTCAGAGGCAGAGTGGCACATGGCAGAGAGCAAACTGTTCATGGCAGCAGAGCACAGCAAAACAATCAGCAAAAGGGAGGAATGGCTGCAAGCAGCCTCTTTTGCTCCCTTACCTTGTAAACAGCCTACCCCCACCCAGGGGGCATGTAGCACTCACATAATCTCCGTGCCCTCCTCTTCCACAGGCTCAGGATGTGTATAAAGTAAGCACCTTGGCTTCCTCCTGAGTTACTCAGCTAAACCTCTAGACTCCCCAAGTTGACACAATGCATCAACCATAACATTGCTTCACTATTATATGATGGAGATAACATATTTACAAAGCAATTAAAGATGAGAGAGTGAGTTACAAAATTCATTTATGTAAGTACACATATAATTGCCCATCAAGACCTACCTGTACCAAATATCTTTGTCCAATATTGGTAGGTATATATATATATATATATATAGAGAGAGAGAGAGAGAGAGAGAGAGAGAGAAAGAGGGAGTTATTATGTATATATGGTTATTTAAGGTTATTTAAGAATCTGTAACTATCTAAGGTTTTCCTTTCTAGTAGCATGTGTGATAGTCCAGAGAAAATGAACAGACACCTCTTGCAGAAAATCTTTTTTTTTTTTTTTTTTTTTTTTTTTTTTTTTTTTTTTTTTTTTTTTTTTTTTTTTTTTTTTTTTTTTTTTTGCGGTACTGGGGATTGAACTCAGGACCCAGCGCTTGCTAGGCAGGCGCTTATTCCACTGAGCTATATCCCCAGCCCTTGCAGAAAATCTTAAATCTGTCAACTCACTATAACTGCCTCATATATGCATATTTGCACAAAAATAATTCATTAGTTAGAAATCAGGCATTCCTTTTATCGGCTTTGTGCATCTGTTGCATTGCCTGGCTATTATCAAAAAAAGGAAAAGTGTTTTAAGTACGCGAGAGATATTGATCGCTGGCTCAAACACCTAATGGCCAGGGCAGGTGAGGCAAGGAGGGTAAAGTCTTCCATGATGTATCTGATTCTGGATCTGAACAGAGCACTCCTGATTCCTTTCAGACTTAGAATATTGGTAGCTCTAGATAAAGATTTTTAGTATGGCCTTAATTATTGATTATCTGCAAATCTATTTTTATTGCAACACCCCCCCCATGATTGGCTGCTGCACACCTCTTGAGCTCACTTCCTGCATCCCTCTCTCCCACACCCAGCCAACCTGGCTGCCTCCTTCCTCATGCTCAGCAGAATAGCTCTCAAGTGGGGTTAACAACAGCTCCCATGCTCCCTTCTGGCTGCTTCTGGCTGGCTTGTCTTCATCCTTCATGCATTCCCTAGGGAAAGCCACATCCCGGCACACTCACCTGCCCACTAGAACACCTGCCCTCTCATTGACACCCAGTGGGCCCTGACCCCTGTTCTTCTCCTGATGACCTGGTACTTGTGTTACACTGCCTTCTTCCTGCGTTGTTGGCTTTCCCTCACCAGCTATGATCCCTTGTCTGTGCAGTCCTCTGCTTCCATCCTGCACTTAAGACAGAAGTAGAAATAGGTAGTTCACAAGCTTTGCTGACTATACATGCATCCTTGAAAATCAAGTACCATCTAACACACATGTACAGTCAACTCTTAGAATCATCCCTCAAATTCTGATTAAAAACCAACAACCATATTAGGACCCCCAAGCATGGAGAATCTCTCCATAAATAAAGAAGCCAGCTATGTTCGGGGTCAGCCAACAGCCTTTGTGGGAACGCAATTCCACAGTATGGGGGAGGGATTGGGAAAGAAAAATCTCTCCCTGTATTCTGTTTTCCCTTCTAGCTTCCCTATAACATTTTTCTCCTTACCACCACATTTTTGTATACTGCAGCAATGCTGGAAGGTCCCCAAAATGACTGAAGGCAATGCCTCTGCAAAATTGGTTGTAGTCCCTCTCTTGGGACAAGAACAGAGTGTGACCAGCCTGGGGAGGATGCAGGAGACCTGTGATCCCCTTGCCCGTCAAGACCTACCTGTAACCTTCCTTGGGTGACCTAGGAAGGCAGGCTTCCCAAACCCACAGCTGCATTCATTAAGCCACAGCTAATGAGGAGGTAAGCAGGTTGCTTGGAGAGAGCTGGAAGCCCTCTCTGGAAGGGCAGTTCCACAACACACTCTGTACAAAACAAGTAAACCTGGACTCCACACTGTTCTTCTGGGGTTTTGTGTCCCTGGAAGTTGAAACCCAGGGAAAAATTCTCCCATCTTTTTCCCCTTCCTTTGTTTTACTCAGTCGTGTTTGTATATTTTAAGTAAATCAGACACACAATAAAGCTCTTACGACCAGATTTCCATAAATCACCTTGGCAGGGCAGCATTGAAACCTGGGAAGCACAGGCAGAAAGGGCTGCGGAGGGGACTGGTCTCCAGCTCCTCTGAGACCTCCTTAGACTTCAAGCTCTTAATTCTGTGTTGTACATAAGCAACTGTATAATCTGTTTTGGTGGGGCTCCTGCACAAGTTTTCCTTTTGAGTGGATTTCTTGTAAATTTAATTCTTTAGTTCCTATTTTTCTTAGAGTATATTACAACTGGGTAAATGAATTCTTTTTGTAATTTGTTTTGATTTTCTGGAAAGACTTCCTGTCTTTTCAGCACATTGTTTTACCTATTATTTTCTTTTTATGTTGTTTCTTTTATGTTTTTCCCTGGTTTGCTATATATAAACTTTCTTGTCTCTTTATTGGCTTTTGCTAGTGTCTGGTTTTGAAGCATTTCTAGGGTTTTTAAATGAATAAACTTGAAAATTGCATAGAATTTGGTATTTAATTACCCATTCACAGCAAGTGAATTTGGCCCTTTCACAGGGTAAGAATGCCCAACATTAGGCCACATACATTGTATATTTCTTTCAAATGAGCTTTACATGTAGTTCTGTTTCACAAAAAGGAGAAAAAAGTACCAGGAATTTAAATTCCACCACAGAAGACTGTCACTTTTCACAGGTGCTGGTAGATCAGCAAGTGGGAAAGACTTGCCAGAAGGGTATGTGGACCCCTGGCCTTAATGTGTTTAACGGGCCCTAAGTTACACAGCTGGCCTGAGTGTATAATGAAGTATAAAAACAGACAGAGAAGCCAATCTCTGCTAACTGATCCATAATCCCAAGAAAGTTTCACAGATGATCCCCAGCTCCTAACCACTAACAGCTGCTGTGGAAGACTCTGTCCTGCCTTGGTGTGCAGGCAAGCGAACACTCCCTAAATGTGTTCCAGAGGTACTCTACGGGGACAGTGCCTGCTGCGCTGAGCAGAGTTCCCACCACGGAGCCCGACACCCAGGACCACCACTGCGGGGAGGAGACGTTCATTTTGGCTCATGGTTTGAGAGGTTTCAGGCTACGGTTAGCTGGTTTCAAGGAAACTCCTGGTGTAAGGGCAGATGGAGCACAGCTGCTCACTGCGAGGGCTGCAAGACAGCACAGGCAGCCCGGGAGAGCGTTACCCCCTCCACAGGTGCGTCCTTGTTCTGTGTCCTCCTGCGGGCAGTATCCTCACAGCTGGTTTAGCCATGGCTGTCTGTGAACTAATCCACTCATGAGCATAATGCACCGTGATCCAGCCACCTCCCCCAAAGTCTCAGTCCATTCAAATGGACAGGTAAGTCCAACTGGCACGATGCCCATCTAGAACTAACCAAGGCTCTGTACAGATGGCTGCTGAGCAGCATCGCTGTGACCCAGCAGGGCTAGCCTAGACCTCTTCAGCCACCAGCCATCCTCCGGTATCTCACTGGACATTCTGTGGGAACAGTGCTTTCCTCTAGCAAAGGCTGCTGCCATCAGTGCTCAGAGAGTCACTGAGTGAACACTGCCCAATGAGTGAGCTCTCTACACCCAGTTTCCAACCAGCCAACACTGACCTACTGAGCGTGAGAGAAACAAAGAAACAAGCCAAAAGTGTGTGCTCACGTCTGCAAATATACTGGCCCTGGCTTTAAGAGAAGCCTCTTTTCCCGAAGGTGCACCCTTCACAGCTTCCAAAGACACCCAGAAGCCCTCCTAGATGGACGGGCCTATGCCTCTGGGGTCTCCTCTGGCTGAAACCACATCAGGGTCAATTTTCTCTTGACCAAAGTGTCAGCACGTCGAAGCTCCATGGCTCACTGTAACAAATCCCATTTCCCCAAGTAAAACACTCTCCATTTACATTTTCCAGAGTTAACAAAAACTGATACATTTAGGCTGCAAGGACAGCTCATGAAATATTTTATAAAAGACATATAATTATGGCAAAATGAAACTATGTTTACAGAACTAAGCTGGGTGGTTGAAACTACAGAACACCTAGTCTTCCTGGAGAATTTCTTATGGGGTAATATAATAAGGAAGGCTTCTAAAACACAAGATGAAGCATTATTTCTAGGAAAAAGATTTTTAGTTTTCAATATTTTATTTTGGTGTTGTTAGAATCATTTCACTGGTAATGGTCTGTGTTCAAATAAAGCAAATTATCCATTTAATGCGGTTCAGTTCCTCTAACAACTGTGGAACTGCTACTTTGTATCAGGTTCTGGGATGAGCAGCTCAGATCCACTCTTGGATCTTCACCACACACAGAGGCAGTGCCCATCGGCTTGATTCTGCACCGAAGACAGAAACTCTAAGAGGTTAACAATGTGCCCAAGCTACATAGCTACTCTGTGGCCTATTAGGGGTTACCTGGGTCTCCCAAGGTCCCTAATCACGTGACCTGAGACCTCACCCTTCGTCCCCCAAACTCACAGAGGTCAAGAAAGGGCCATAGAGACTTATTTTTAAGTAAATGGAGAAAGTAACTATTGAAAGTTCAGTGAGTAAACCCATATCAGATAATATAAAAGCAGAAACGAGGGATAAATTAATATATTTTTGAAAGTCATGTAGCGATCACAAAAATAAACTTGATCAAATTCCTAGGAAAGATTCTGTTCTTCCCCCACCATATCTGGAGACTGGAATTCCAAGATCAAGGCCTGGCAGGTTTAGCAGCTGGTGAGGGTCTGCCTTCCCACAGACAGCTGTCTTCCTGCCGCAGCCTCTCAGGGCTGAAATGGGATAGGGACTGTGCCAGGGCTGTTTTATAAGAAGACTTCACCCTCAGGAGCTAATCACCTCCCAAAGAGCCCTCTTCCTTATACCATCGCCTTGGGAGACAAATTAATTTTGAAGGATCATAATCATTCAGACATAGACTCATTTCTAGTCTTTGCTTTGTGTTTTAAGAAGGTTCAGAAACATACCTTACCCAGTGCTTTGGCTGATGCCGTTTGAAAGGAATTTGTAAGCATCAGAGCTCCCTCCACTCCACAGCCCCATCAGAAGGTTTTAAGTGCCATATAATGTACATCATTCGTGAGTTGGAGGGAAGCACCATAACGAAGCATTCACAGACCCTCCCCTGTAAATGCATCAAGATACCCAGCTGCATGTAACTTAGGCACGCTTAAGCTCCATTAAAAAATTGCAATGGAAGTTCAAAGTTTGCTTTGAGATAATGTCGAATTTCTTATCAGCAAACAATTAGTAATGTTATTTCTTACTTTTTAAAACTCTTTCTAGTATAGCTACCAAGGCAGCCAATTGGTAGTAAAGCCTAACGGGGCATGCAGCAATTGTGTAACAGCAGGTATATAACAAATATAATTTAGTATCTTCTTCCATCCTAGAATATAATAAAATGAGATTTAAGTGTACATCAGTCAATCTGATAGGTACAACAATACCAGAGCAGGTAAGTTTCATGGTCTTGGAGGCAAGGAAGAGGAAAAAGAAGAAGGGGGAGGCTGAGGATGAAGAGGAAGAAGGAAGAGGAGAGGGAGAAGGTCCATTTTCAGTACTGCAGGAATGGTGCAAAAGCAAACTGGGAAGAGCAACATTCACTGTTCGCACCCCGCACCATTCAGGCTGAGGACACAGCACCCGACACGTCACCTTTCCACATGTGCACCTGCACATGAATACTTTGGTGCTTCTGGCTCACTTGGTCTCTCAGTTTACACCTTCAGACAACTAATCCTGCCTCTTTGTTGTCCGTCACTAATTCAGGCTCATTTTCACTCCACTCCACTCCATCTGAGGTCTCTTTATTATTCTTCTTTCATTTTCTCCAAGTCATCAGACTCCCTTTACCCAGTGTGCCTTTAAGCAATCTGGCTTGCTCTTCTCTCAGACTTTTTAAACCAAGGCTTGGAGCCAAAATGTTGTATCTAATGTATAACGTGATATTTCCATTACCTTGTACTGATACACTGGCTGTGTGCCTGGTCAAGTTGCTATTGTTGGGGTTTATAAGGAAAAAGATTCAATACAGGACACATCATTTATAGGGTTATTTTATAATATTCACCCAAAGAATCAAATGCAAAAGAGTGTGAGAGATCTGTCTACACAACAGAGACCCAAAAAATCCAGCTGAGTTACTAGATCAAAGGTAATGTCCCACATGAGTCCCCCTGAAGACCTGGAGCTCATGGTAATGTCCTCCGTGAGTCCAGTGGAGGCCTAAAGCCCACAACAATGTCTCATGCAAGTCTGTATCAAGGATCTGCACTGGTATGGCCCATAGGTGAGTAGTGGAAGCTAGAAAGTCTGCAAAAGTTAGATGAAGGATTTGTGCCAGCAGTCAGAGGGATCTGCACTGGAGCCAGGAAGGTCAGGACCCGCTCGAGGTAAGGACCAGAACTTCCCCAAAGAGAACTGCAGCCATCCCTCAGTGGCAGAGAGGACCTGAGCTCTGCCAGTGATGAGAACATCTGAGTTCACATCAGGAAAACCAGCATGACAGACTTCTCCAGGAGGCTCAACGGCATAGCGTCTTCCTTCCACTCCAGTTCTCTTTTTACGTTGTTGGCAACAGTCCTCAGGTGGGCCCTCCGCACCCAGCACCGTGGGGATTCAGTTCAACTGGGTGTGACGAGTTGGCCATTAGTTAATCCATCACACAAGTCGAAGCTGGTTGTCACCTCTTCCTACATTTCTATTTATCATTTGGAAGCTAGGCAGGGGCTGATGGAGTAGGAATGGCGGCCTCATCAGGTACTGCAAACAGACGTGGAACAAAACTTGAGTCCAGTGGCTAGAAGATGTGTGAGTCTCCGCAGCACACACTAGCAGCCCGTGAGGAGCTCAGTCCCTGCTGGTATGGCGGGCCCGCTCTCTCTCTGCGGACCTTGGTCTCTCTCTCAGTCCTTCTCAAGGTGTGGCCCTAACTGGATTTATCATAACCTTGCTCAGTCTTGGGCACATTTACCTTCATCAGTCCTCAAAGAAATATCGAAAATTATATTTTATGGCTCTTTTGGTATAAAGACATATGCTAGTATCGTATTAAAACATTGCTTTAACTTAAAATTTTATTTTCCCTTTTGATTTTAAGGGGTATTTAAACTTTTTGTGGGCCTCCAAAACTACTGTGGGTGCCAACCACTAGTTCTACTGTGCCTAATGGGTAAGTCAGCCCCGGCTCCAGCCACAGTGTTCACGTACTCCAGACATGAGCAAAATGGGACAGTGAAGGTTGAGTCAGATCTCACGCAACCCTCCTGAAAGAACCAAGCTGACGGCACAGAGCTCAATCAAATGATCACTTGTAAAGGCAGAGATTCTGGGAAATGTAGACCTTATTCCAAGCGCCAAGTACATCATTGGTGGATGAGACAGAAATTAACAGGATCAGCCCGAACTGCCAGCCCTGTGCAAGCTCCTCTCCTACATGAAGAGAAGTGGCATACGCTAGATAAGAATAAGTAAAAGTTTGCTCTGCCAAAGGTAATGTTCAAGGTTTCTTTCAAGGCAACCAACACAAATAATAATAATAAAATAATAATAATAATAAAGGCAGGATCCCCTGTCCTGTTTGCTTATCCTTAGAATTTCCAGCAGCGACTTGGTTGCAGCCTGAGTTTGGACACACATTATTTGTCTTCGTCATCTGCATCCGCTGTTCATACCACAATTACGTTTATACTCTGGTGCTGGTGTCCCTCTTCCCACCCGACCTCAGTGCAAATATCTTTCTTGCCCAACAGCCAGTGCTAACAGAGTTTTCCAATTTCTGTGCCACCCTGCATGCCAAGTGAACGTTGCTCTTTACCAAGCACTTTATAAATAACCTTTAGTAAAATATTTGTCTTTGAATGCACAAAACCATCAATAAAGGGATTTGAATGAATAAGTAAATAGTACCTTTTAATTAACTATTTATGTGTTTGTCTCCAACAATTGGTCTGTGAACTCTGACACAGTCTTGTTCTTAGATCTATCTACCTCATCTGATGGTATCCAGCATAGTGTAGAAACATAATAAATAGTTACTAATGAAAAGCCCAAAACTTCTAAACAGTTTATGAAGCCATAATTCCACCTGCTGGGGTTGGCGACTTGCTGAAATGCTGCTCCTTTCCAGCATCCACACTCTCCCTAGGAGAGAACGCCAGTAGGGAAGTGCTCCCTTGGAGCGCACGCCCCTTGGGGACCCCAACAAGTTCATGGTCCTGCAGCTGCCTTGACACAGTTTGTAGTAGTTCAGGGATCTTTGGAATACAGGTGAAAATCAAAATAATGAAGAAAGGATTTTAAAGCACTCAAAGGAAGAACTACTATCTTCTTCAAAATATAGATGTTCGCTTTTTTGTAGGTAACTTTAGAAGGGACTCTGCTGTCACCACACAGAGGATAGTCGCAGGATGTCTTGGTCCATGTAAGAACAGTATTTAGCAAGATGGATCCACAACCAAGATAAATGAAACACCTAGTGCAGTGCCTAGCACACAAAAAGCACTTGACTGAATCAATGAATAAAAATGGTGATTAGCCAATTCGCAAAGTAATTTGTTGCTTTAGAAAGAACTCACAATTAGGTTCTTTCATCAGGCTACATTAGCATAAACTTATGTGATTTCATTTATAAAAAATCCAATTTACACTTAGTTTTCAACTGAAGACCTAATTCTTACAGCTAGTTCTGATACTAGCTGTGTCCATCAGTCTGAATTCATCTAATTCAGACCCCTAATTTCCTTTCAACTCCAGGATGAAGAACAGCGACATGGTGATTTTGACCAGTCCCATATTCAAGGTGGCAGACTGAGGTAGAGGGAAAGCAGTGGTGGACAGGGAATGACTGTCATGAGCAGGTAACAGGACAGGTGTGAAATTAAAAATCAGAACAGCAGATGGAAAACAGAGAACATCAAAGGATTTCACTTTACCCACAGGCCTCCAAATGAGTGTTATGGTACTCAGGGTATGAGGAAAGACCTTGTTAAACTACAAATACTGAGAAATGCGTGTGCGCACACACACACATCCAATTTTATTCTCGGAAATAAGCTAGGGGATCAAACCAGAGCATGTTTTAAACCATAGAAGGGTAAAAATTTTATTTGAAATTATCAATTCAACAAAACTCAATGACTTGCAGATTAAAGAAGTCTCCCTGGAGTAATTAGTCTTGACTCAAAATTCTCTCCCCACCCTATCATTCCCTTGTCCCCTCGTATCTGTCACAAAGACAGAAGTGTTGTCCCCCTGTCAGGACAAGTGCCCTCAACTCCCTTCCCTGCGCCACTCTCTCTTCCCTTCCTGGGGGCTGCTGGTGTTGAGCTGTACCGAGCATGTGCTGAGGTTGTGTTTGATGTGTACAACCCACAGGGTGTTTTCCCAGCTCGCCTCAAGCCTCTCGGTCTTTGATCTGGCACCAGGCGTTCCCAACCTTACATTTTTGCCCTCTCCACAGGTGTTCCTTGAGCCGTCCTGTGGACAGTAGAACTTCCTTTGGCTACCACCAAGCCCAGAAGAAACACCCTCACTTTTACTGTTTAGCTATGAATATAGCTCTGCAGCACCTTGGCTCTTCACAATGTAGGTGCTGGCTGCCCCCTGGCAAGCACATGTGAATTCCTGCCTGGGTCTCCCCATGGTATCCGCTCAGCCTCTCTCCATCTCCTGGGACATAAGTGGACAAGGGGTGCAAGGCAGAGGCCCCCGTGGGCACAGGAACACCTGTATTTCACTCATCTGCTCCCAGCTCTCCCAAGTCAGCCTACTAAACTTCCTTTGCGAGAGGAAAATAATTATAATGTTATCTAATTTCCTTCTTCCTTTAAAGCTTTTAGTATGAATTCTGTACATAGCATGCTAACTTTAGCTGTTGGTATTCAATTCTCAGACTGTGTCTTAAAAATATTATATTATTTTCTCATAAAATCTGGTTGTTGTAAGTTAAAATCACTTTGACTTTCAGGGTATTGTTTCTGTTTCTTATTTTGAAAATCCATCCAAAATTAAATCTTCTGCCCTTGTTCTAGGCTCTGGTTCCCTCCCACAGCAACTAGTGCATGTCAGTGAAATGAGGAGAAAGATGAGAAGTGAAAAGGACAGGAAAACCAATAATTTAATATCAAATCAATGTCACAAATTAAATATGGGCACTCAGGAGCCAATTAGCTATGATCCAATGTGCCCCTGTTCAGATTATTGGTGCATATGCTAAAAATACCCTCAAAGCAACAATGATAAATATAATTGTCATGCCTTATTAGCTATCATGGAGATATTGGTTAATTTATACATTTATTACATTTTAAAATGCTTTGCCAAAAACGTGCCACTACCGGCAATGGTAGACTTTTAAATTCCTTGAAGCCAAAAATACAATGTCTCAGACTTTTCTCCATAGATCATACCACTATTACAAGCCTGGCTATGTGAAAGATGCTCAAAAAATACTGCTCTACCCATAGCTAATAAAATTTAACTTGATTTATCATTGTCTGTTTAGGCAGAGAATCATATGAAGATAACTGGTGGCGGTCTGTTGAAAGGGGATGGTGTTAGAAAAGGAGGGCGCTGCTGTTATTCAATGTTCAAAGTATATTTGGATACAGGAGCTCTGTGGGCAACTAAGTACCATCCACGAGGCTGAGTTCAGACTATCATGTTAGGCAAAATAACATCAATTGAAGATATGTTACAAAAAAGCAAGTATTATTATTAACTGATCTCACACACAGAGATATATGATCACCCTAGGGCCAGGAGATCTTATGAAACAGTAGGGTCACAGAACATTAAAGTTATAAAGGATTTAAGAAATCTTGTAACGAAAGGGGAAAAATATTGCTCAGAACAAGAGGTACCATCTCTGAAAAATTGTCTTGTTAATACTGAGAAGTACCAGAAAAAGTATTTTGCAGCTAAAATATTTTGATGCATAACTGTTTGTTTGTTTGTGACCGAGTCCTGCTGTGTAGTTCAGGATGGCCTCACATTTGTAGTGATCCTCCTTCCTCAGCCTCCCAAGTTCTGGGATTACAGGCATACACCATCATACCAGGTTTGATGCATATTTTGGAGATCCACATTAACACATTAAAGAGATATTCATCCACAAGCAATCTTTGCTTAAGTGAGAATTTCCAAACTATTTGTTCAAGAATATTCTTCACTAGTTTTGTTTGTTTTGAGGGAAAGCTTCTCACCAACTTATAGATGAAAACAGGCTATCAAGTTCTGTCTTTCAATTTTATGGGGTTGGAAAAATTCAAGCAGATTCATTAAGTAATTTGTTCAAGACCTTGTACTTATTTAGCAGCAGATAGTGATGGAGTAGTAATAACACAGCCATAGTAAGAGGCCGAGCAGAAATAGTAGTAATAATAGTAATAGTAGAGGTAGAATAGAAAAAAGAGAAGCAGCAGCAAGAACAGTAGCAATAGGAGCGGTGACAGAGGCCTGGAAAGGACGACTAGCTTCTGAACGCCCACTCAGCACATTGTGAGAGTTCAAAACCTGCATTTGTTTGCCAGTGTCCCCAGTCACCAGGTAAATTCAATGAGGAAAGTTTTCACCATTGTATCCTCAACACTTCTGGAGGATGCATGACATAAAATAACATTTCATAAATATTTATTGACTACTGAATGAATAAATGTTCATGCACAGTAAATTTCAAGACTTAAGAGGACTATCCCCATGTGCCAGCCTGTCTTTTATTATCACGAATCAACAAATCCCTTTCTAGTCCTTTTATACTTTCTCTTAAAGATAGAAATGAAGTCTCTGTTCAGGAAAGCTCAGAAAAAGGTCTTCAGCTCCAGGAAACAAAATTTAGAATGACAGTTCTTCACATAAATGGGAAAAGATTCACTGCAGCAGTTTTGAAAATTACCTTGAAATATGAACACACAGAAGTAAAATTTGAGCAGGACCTTGCTATCCACCAGGGTCATACACTTTAAAAATTCCCACCACAAAATCATTCTGTTCACAATAATCTCCAGGTAAGTAACAGGAACTCTGGGCAGCCAGGAAGGAAACTGGTCTACAAAATGAGGGACATCATGTGTAATAAAGAAAGTTAAGGATTTTAATTAGTCTACCAGAATTCACTTGGTAATCACTGTTTAATAATAGGGAAAATAAACAAAAGGGAAAATGTAAATATTATTGAACAAGAAAATGTCCTCAATAATTACTCAGCTTCAATGGCAGTGCATTCTTTGGCTATAAGGCTGTTTTTCCTCCTGTTTAAAGATGTTTATCCAAAGTTACTTTTTATTTTTAGTCTAAAAGAAAATTTAAGAGAAGATATAGGGACAAAATGACTGTCTTCAAATATATGAAGAAATCTCCCAGAAAGATTTCTTAGTGCTGCTGCAGAAAGGCCTGAGAACAACAGATTGAAGCACCAGAGAGACATATTATAGGTGAAAAGAGAGAAGAAATCTTTAAGAGTAGTGCTGACCAACAGCTGTCCTTTTGCCTGGAAAATTCAAATTGGTTTTCCCTGGTTGGTAGTACAAGACAAGAGGTAGGGTCACCAGCTTTCAGGGTGCTGTCCAAGGTAAACTCTCATTCAGCCAAGTTGACATCAATCATCTTTGAACTCCTGTGAGTCTCCACCTCTTTGTGGGATGGGGAGGGTTCTTAGTCCTCTACTACCATAGCCCCAGTGAACTGGTGAACACTTGGTGAACTGGTTATTTGTCCCAATCTAGTAGCCGAGACCAATATTCTTAATTAAACACACATGTTGGATAACATCAACTTCTTCCCATTTGTGGAGGTGAGCAGAAAAGCAAGACACAAGCATCAAGGAGACTGTCACCCTCAGCCAGATATGGACCAGAAGAGCACAGGAAAAGTAGTGGAAATGTTCTTAAACTCTCAGCAGTCAAACTTGCAGTAAGTGCTCCAGAGCAGTGAAGACTTGGACCAGTTCTAATTTGACTCTACACTGAATAACTTATCATTGTGCATATCCTAAAGAACAGTTAGAAAAAACAGACAACCAACAGCAAAAGACTTCTCAAAATAGGGTATCTAAATGGTCCACCAATGTCCAAAACGCCCTTCATCACTCAGTCATCAAGGAAATGTGAGTTAGAACTAGAAGATACTACTGTATCACCACCATGTGTTAACACTAAAAATAGTAACTATACCAAGAGTTGGCCAGCAAGTAGAACAACTGAAACTCATAATTCACTATGTGAATATACATATATACAACTACTATGGGAAGTTTTATGGCAGTGTCACGTTGTGCATATATACTTACTCTATCACCCAGAAATGACACACCTATTCATATGTAGAGATGTGTCTTTTAGTAAAGACCTATACAGAAATGTTCATAAGAACATGATTTATGATAGTTAAGAGCTAGAGTACAACCCAAATATCTATCAACCAGAGAAAAAAATAAATAAGTTGTGGTATGTCTATGAAAAGGAAATGCTCCATTGCAATGAAAATTGCTTGCAATAATGTGAATGAGTAGCACAATATTACATAAAAGAACATGAGCAAAATTAGTCTTTCCTTCTTGATTACATTTATATGAAGGTCATTAACTAGAAAAGGAATCTATGGTTTCTAAGTCAGGATAAGCAATACCTGCATGGCAGCAATAAAGACAGAGAGGCCTCCAGAAGCAGAAGTGTCAGGAGTTTCTGGACTTAGGCTGTGGTGAAACACACATACTTACCTTGTAAGTTTACTGAACCAGATACAATGGATTTATGCACTGCACAGTGCATGTCATGCATCAAAAAGTTTTGTTAAGATAAGCTACTGGACTGAAAATTTTTTCTTATCTTTATCCTAGTTTGATTTCAGCTTATTAAATAACAAATAATTCTAAAATTCATTGATGACATTCTGGAAAAGGAGATGAAGTGAAGTAACAGACCGGAAGAAACTGATGTATTCTGAAACCAATCAAACTCAATATTAGGGGTGAAGTGGCATTCCAACAGAGGCATGCACGTATCAGTGGTTTCTTCTTTGTTTACAGAGAATTATCAGCTTTCCTGGCCAAAACCGCTCAAACATGACAATATACCTGCACATTTCAGGTTTGCTTTCCTGTGTTACTTGCTTCTAAAGACTACAGTGCTCTCTACCTGCTCTTGATCAGGCATCTTGCCTGCCTCCAGCAGTGAGTATTGGAACTTCTGCCTCTTGATAGAGTAGGACTAGCCTTCTGATTGAGCACTCTTCGTAAAGAGTTCAGAAATTACCATTCCTACAATGCTGCCTGTTCCATTACTTGTCTCCCTTTCCATTTCCCTCCAAATATAGCTAATGTTTGCTGCTCAAAAATTCCCCAGCACCTTTCATTTAGACCAGAACACAGGACACATGTTGTTGCTATGGCACAAGGATTTTTCTTTTTGATTCAGATAAACTTCTGTTCTCCAGCTTCATTTACCTTCCAAAATTTGAGTAGAACTTCTTCTTTTTCAGATTTCTTTAAGAAACATTTTCTTCAACTGACTCTAAATATTCATACAGCAAATTTTACTTACATTTCCTATTAGTATATATTAATGGTATTTTTAAATGATTACATGAATACCTTCCATGTCTTATGTTTTGCCATTTCCAAAGTATTTTGCACCCCAGCTTCTCTTTAGTATCATCTCCTTGGGCCTGGTTATTCCTGTGACTAAATCAACCTCTTTCTCTAAAATCAGTCATTTACTAACATGTTCTACCCAAATTATGGAAACACTTCCAGCCATAAAAATTTATCCACAGGGCAGTAATGGTAGAAGTGCAAGTCAGATAGCCCATCTGCAGAAACAGAAACTATAGACACAATCTTTTTATTGAAGGAAGAAATTAAAATTTTAAATAAAAGCCTGTTGCCCGGGATGCCCGCCAAGATCAACTGGACATGTCTGGCAGGCCTGATCACAGAACATGTCTTGCTTTGCATAACCCATGCTTTGTACAACTGATGGCCTTACAGTGTAGCCTGAGATGCTCAAACTCCTTCAGCAACCCATGATGTTACCCAGACCTCTAGCCATATGCACCAAATCTGCCTGTCTATCTCCCTGCCCACTTTCCCTTTAAAAGCCCCTAAACCCCACCAGACAGGGCTCTGACTCTGAGAGAGATGCTAGTCAGAAGCCCACCTAAGTAATAAACTGCCTCCTAAACCTCCTTGGTGCCATTCTTTCTGTGTTTGGTCTGTTTTCTGTAGCATTATAAAAGCTAAAAACAGCAGAAAATTGATCAGTCTACCCCTGAAAAAGACATGAGCAGGTGGGATTCATGAACCTGGAGTTTTTTGCATGAAGGTATTCCCCACCCATGCATTCTGTGCAACAGAAATCCTCACCCTGACTAACTAAACATGTCACAGGACAAGTTAGATATGGTAGCTCATGCTTGTAATTTCAGTGCTCTGGAAGGCTGAAGCAGGACGGTTAAAAATTTGATCCCAACCTGGGCTACTTAGCGACTTAAAGAAACCTTGTTCAAAATTTAAAAATCAGAGATCTGGGAATGTAGCATGTCCCTGGGTTCAATCCCCGCTATCACAAACACTAAGTGTGGAAGAATAGAGCGGGTGAAGCAGCTGCACAGACAGAAGGAGATCCCGGGGAAAGGGAGCCGCAGAGGGCAGCAACCCTGACTCTTGAGCTGTGTCTTTGCACAGAAATTCCAGCAATGTTCACAACGAAATGGCAGCTGCAAGTTTAAATACTATGGTGGAGATTTCAGCTTCGCCCACTGCAGGTGGTAGAGTTAGGAGTCTGAATCCAGACCACAAATGAACTGCTTGTGAGAACCAGAGTCAATACTCATTAGAAGGATAGAGCACAATCCATACTCTCCGTAACAGGATCCAACTAGAACTTAAGTCACTAGATCTATGAAGACATGGTAAAATGGGCCAGAACTCAAGAGAAAAAGCAATCAACACTATTAATTCCAAGATTACTTATGTGTCACAATCAGCAGACAAGATTTTAAAGAAATTATCATAAATATATCTGGACACTTTCTTGGTCACTTTCTTCCTTGCTAGGAAAAAATACCCAACACTCATAACCTGAGGAAGGAGAAGTTTTGTTTTGACTCATACTTCAGTCCAGAGGTGGCTGGCTCCAAGGCAGGACAGCAAGGAGGAAGGACACAGCCAAGGAAAGCTGCTAATGGCGTGGAAGACAGGAAGCAGAGTCCAGGGAGAAGCAGAGGAGGCAGAAAGTACCCACCCATGTGGCACCCACAGTGCCTGCTCTTCTGGCCAGCCTCCACCTCCTAACAGCAAGTCAGCTATGATGCTCCCATGACCCAGTCACCTGTCAGAAACCCCACCTACGGGTTCATGAGGCACTCGGAGAACATCGAGTTACAAACCACAACAAGACTCCAAGGAAAGGATATCAATAATGGATTAACATGTGGGTAAATCCAAAATAGAAATGGAAATGATGTTTTTAAAGCAAACTCTGGAGCTAAAAAAGTACAACCAGAAAGAAAAACTTATGGGTTGGGTTTAATAGCAAATTAAAAATGATAAAGATTCAATGAATTTGAGAGTAGACAAATTATTCAATCCATATATTGGAGAGAAAACATTGAATAAACATAAACAGCTTCAGACATCGGTTGGACTGTAGTGTGCATACAGGTGCACACACGTACATGCACCAGGGATTGCAAAGGAAGACGAGAAAGAAAGAATGGGGCAGTGGAAATTAATTGAAGAAATAATGTCTGAAAACTTCCAATATTTCATAAAGGATTTAGTGAAGGACCTATCATTAAATTGAACAGGACACTTGTAGCAATGCAAATATCTAGAATTCAGGACTTGTCATAAGTTTCCAAAATGCCTGTAACAGACTTTACAAGCAAATTACATTATCAGCTCATCTTAAACTCAAAATCGATTTCTTACCAGAATTATTTTTAAAGTTTCTCAAGTACTTATTACAACTTTGCTTTAAACATGGGTCTATTACCACAAATGATCAGAAAGCATAAAGTGTGGCCACACTGTGTGCTTGAGATGCCATTCTGTCACACACAGAACCCTCCAGTCGTGTATGCTCTCTTCTGGACCTGCCTTTGTGTCTTGCTAAGGTGTCATACACTTCAGTACAGCTCTATAGAATAAATCTTTCCCTGCTACTTTGTGTAGCACTAATAAATCTTTTATATCAGCAATGGAATATTACATGCCCTTGTGTTCATCTCCTGCCTGGAGGAAAGCTATTTATTCTTAATAAAATAGTACAGTCTGTTTCCTCCTTGATTATGTAAGACTCACCTGAGACAAAACAATAGAATAAATAATTAAATGCTCTACTTTCAGGATTTAACTAGTGGAACTAGATGAAGCGACTATTCTCTTCAGATCATCAGTATCATGTTCTATTAATCCATGGCTTTATATTTTTCAAGACAATGTTCACCATACATTCTGTCATTGATGAAAAGGAAAATAGTTAATATACATTGAAATGGAATTCTGTTAATTACAAAAAGCAAATTATAAATGCTTATAAGCAAAACAAAAATAAATTCTCTGACATTAAAAGCAGCAAGCACGTTAACTAACACTATTCAGTTTAACAAATGTTATGCAGAAACTGCAGAGTGCCAGTGTTATGTTATTTTAGTCATTATAAGATGGTTTATAACATAGTATCCCCTTCAACACAATGTGATTTTATCTACGTGTCTTCCTAAATGTTATTCTAGCAGAGCAATAACATTGGCACAATTCAAATGAATATTCAAAGAAGAAAATAATCATCTAGTCCTGTTTGCAAAAACTAGAAATACGAATATGGATGGTCTCCAACACTAGACTTAAGTTTCAAATGTGATGCACAGAGCTGTTCACCCACCAGCCGGGATTAGACAATAGAACTGGCATCGACAAATGAGTCACCAGCTGTACTTATCATATTTTTGTTAATTTTTCATTTTCTTCCCAGTTCCCGACTACAGCCCTTGTGATGTATGTAATGAAACAAGCAAAAGTCTTAAGAACAAAGTGAGGAATTAAAGCCGTAGGCATGCTGTAATAGAATAAAAGGTAAAGCCCTTAAATGCCAAGGTTGGAGTCTACTTGGTTTAATAGAAATCTGTTCTATTAAGCAAAGAAACCTTTGCAGAGTGTGAGAGGTATAGAATCTGACAAAACGTCCATGGGAACGCTGCCAGGGAACAGTACAAAAGTCTCCGGGGTGCATCACCTTCATCTGTGAATGCTTCTACCAGGCAGACCTCCCACTTAGATAGATGCCGTTTCTCTCATTAATAAGAGATATCAAATACTGTCAAATCTCAGTTTATCCCTAGTGTGTTTGAGTCCAAAGTATTTTTCCCCATCAGTCTTTAGTTACATAATTTTCTAGATGGTCTATCTCTAAATACAAGAGGTGACCAAAAATACAATGAATTTTTAAAAATTATTACACTAAAAGATGCATTGCCATTAATCCCCTCACCTCACACTTATCATATTGTTCTGACCACCTTATAAAGCAGTTCAGGAAGTACTCTTTCCTGTGATCAAAATATAGTGAATGTCAGTGCCAAGTGCCATTTAAGGGAAAGGTAAGCTCAAAAATAAAACATTACCATGTGTCCTCATCCACTTTATTCAAGTCTGGGGTAGTATGATGTTTAGATTTTCCTCAAAGTCAAAATTACCATAACAGATAATATTTGAATCAATCTAGGACACCGATGAGGACAACTAAAGACCTAAGTGGCAAGAACAATGGGTCAAGTGTGTGCGAAGTCAGTGCAGTGCTCTGAGGGCCGGTGCTAGTGACATGTCTTGTTCTATAATGAATTTTTAAAATTTAAACAAAAATGTATTTTTCCATCACACTTCAGAAATAACAGCTGGCTGAGCTCATGAAAGAAACAGCTAATTCAGGCTTGGAGAATCAAAGAAAGCTTTGAAGAAAAGGAAATCTAAATAAGAGGGAAGAAATGGGCAGAAACAACCTACCCTAATGGAAGAAAAAATATTTCAGACTAAGAGAACAGAATACATGAAAGTCATGAAAATAAGAGAAAGTATCCTCTACCTGAGATACTAGCAAATCCATTGTGCTAGGACATAGGGATTCTGCTGGATGAGTCTATAGAATACACATATACAGAAGTACATGGCAGAAGAGATGTTGTCGGGAGGTACAGAGACAGCTGGATTCCCTTATTTTGTATTAGAAAGGTCACTCAGGCTGCAACCTCAGGTGTGAGGTGAAGGAGCCAAGAGCAGGTGCAGCATGAGACATTCCTGTGACTTCATGGGACATGGTAATGTGAGAATGAGGAACACGGCCGTGGAGGCAGAGGATGAACACACTAGGGAAGTGTGTTAGAAACCACAGGTTTGATATGTGAGTTTGGAAGAACTCCAAGAAAAAATGGCAGAAAGGAGGTATGTTTACCAACCACAGGATGAGGGAGGAAAAGAGGAGAGCCTGGGCTTGTTTTAATCTGGACTATGCGTGAGATTTAGATGCAGAGATATCCAGCAGTCACATAGGTTTAGATGTCCAGATCCATTCTTCTGAAAGATGATACACTGAAGCCAGACGAGCACGTGGGCACCCTCCGGAGAGTAGTGACAGGAGAAGGGGCCGGAGGAGCAGGATGCACTTAAAGAACAGGCAGAGGAGATGGAATTCACAAAGCCATCAAACAATCTTTCCCTTCTGTTTTTGATAAGGTTGGCTAGGGGTTTATCAATTTTATTTACTCTTTCGAAGAACCAACTTTTTGATTCACTAATTTTTTTGTAGAGTTTTCTTCATCTCTATTGCGTTAATTTCTTCCCTGAGTTTTATAATCTCCTCCCTTCTTTGGGCTCTTGGTTTGGCTTGTTGCTCTTTTTCTAAGAATTTGAGGTGTATCAAT